>DWUN01000361.1:0-24066 GCA_018249975.1 Passova gellias
ACGTAATAAATCAGAGGTGCGTGCCAGGATCGAACCCAGACCTCAGAGTGGGAGGCTGAAGTACAAACCACTAAGCTATCACAACTTTTTTTAACTTGAATTTAACTTTTATTAAATTGAATTTATAGTTATTACGTTGTTAAGTTTTTTCACTGATCCTTGTTCAAACTATTAAAAAGAACTTAACCATAAACTTACATGGCCGTCGTTGAAAGAGCAATCGGAATATATTATGAAAACTATTTATGGATTGAGTACAATCTGTTCGTCTATCTGTTTATTATTTTATTAAAGCATTACCCGCCATCTTGGGAGGGAATCAATTATAATTCCCATTAGATTTAGGCGGGGCCGGTCGATTTATGGCCGCGGTTGAAGAATGCACCGCGTAGAATGCACCTTGTCTGTGCAACTGTTTGTGAGTTACTAAAGGACCATTGATATGTAATTGCAGATATGATTAATGCGCTCATTGTGGCTCGGTGGCGTCCAACTAATGAAACTGTAATTCTGATTCCGTTCTAAAACGCACCAAATTTATTCGAGATAAGGCAAAGTAAATACTTATTTTCACTGGAGTTAATGAAAAAGATAACCCAATACGTACGGGGTACATTCGCGAACTTATTCACCGATTATTGCAATTACTGTAACATATTCGATTGAAACGTACGAGCCAATTTTCGACTCGCGTGTACAAATCTTACGGGGATTATGCGAATAAGGTGAAATTTTAAATATCGAATGTGACGAGAGCGGCGGCAGGGGGGCGGGCGGGCGGCGATCGATGACGGCGCAGCTGTCCTAAACACGACATGTGTCACCTGTAACTTGTATATTAGTGTTTGATTAATACTTTACATAACTCGCTTCTATATACGACTCTTAATAAGCCTTTAAAGACTTCACACGCCCTACAATAATTATATTGACATATAACATTTATAATTATGTTTTTTAATTAAAATTTTAAAGAAGCGTCAGTAGCTATATGTGTCCGGTCGCCGGGAGTGCCGGTAAAGACGATACGTTTAAACTCGGCGACGTTACGTTTGAAGTCGTTTGAAAGTATAAGTGAAGATTCGTCCGAGCGAGAAGTGGCTAGTGCCAGCGCGGGCTGCGGGCTGACAGGCGGCCGGCACGCGGATCGATGTTCGACGTCGTTATTCGGACGTCAGCCTTTGACGACGTCGCGCCGCGGCCCTTCGCGCTGCACGCTCCAACGGAGACGCAAATTCAATTGTTACATTACAATTCTTTGTGTTGACGTACAATGTTCCTTTTCCGTGTACGGATTAGTGTACGGAAGTAAATGTATTAGCCGATGCTTCACCTCGAAGTATACGACTTACATACGTTACTTGTATTTTTAATTCAGAGATTGTTTTCGAATCGGGTCATTTTCCTCGTAAAATGTGGAAGCCTTTTTTTGGTCTATGGAAAATGTTACTTTCCATTGTGTAGGTACATATAGTTCACTTCACAGTCATAATTCCATATTTACGAAGAGTTAAATAAAAGTACCTACCTAAGATAAAGGCTATATAAGTACTTACCTATATATTACTAAATTCATATGCGTAATGAAACATATATTTTAGATTTCACTTACATAGTATAGGTACATAAAGACGTCAAATGAAGTCATGTAATTAAACAAACGCTTTGCCATTTTTCTCCGTGATTATTCCCTCGGATGGTTGACTGACAGACTTCAAATATACATTGGTACATACGTCTACCGACTATACGAGTCCCTCAGCGCACTAGCTGCTTATTTGCACACAATGCCCCGCTGCACTGAGATGTTCGCCATATGTGCAATAAACGTAAATTTACAACAACCTACCGTTCAGATTCTCGTCGGATATTTGTAAGTACATACCGTTGTTTGATTTTCGTTCAAATACATACTATTAATTAATGTTTTTATAGAGATATTCACAAAAGCATCATTCATAAGAGCATCTTTCTTTATTTTTCTTATCAATATTTCAGCTAAACTAAAAAAATTAGGGTAACAATTGTTGAATTGTTAGCATATCCTATTTCGATATTCAAAAGAGGTTTTCAAATAATTATACTGTTCATATCCTATTTCGATATTCAAAAGAGGTTTTCAAATAATTATCAAGTTTGTCGGCGCTCTACATTATACGCCTCAAACTCGGAAATTAAAACTGACCATTCCGTTTTACGTTCTTCCCGCCATTTCATTAACCAAAATTGCTGCCGTTATCTATCATAACTCTGACAAAAATAATATTAGTTTATTATGCAATGTTGGATGACGAACTTTTCAGGACAACAAAAAACATAAAATGTACACATAATTAATTTGAACATTTAGTTTTTACCGCACATCCTACTACCACCATGTATGTAGGTAGGTATATGATGTAGACCAATTTATTTGTCGTCTCTTTTTACTATAAAAACGTTTTTGTATTTCTGGTATTTTTGTAGTTATTACTTGAGCTTAGACAATTTTGACAGTATTTTTATAGAACTAAAATCTATTCCGAATTCGAAATGACAATAATCCATAATATGCACGGTAACAGAAGATGTGTATTAATAGAAAACCTCCACGAAGGGTATAATGACAGTGACAACGGAGGCGACACTTGGTCGGGCGTCATTTGTCAGCTGTTTGTCAACGCGGGGAATGACGACTGGCACCTTGACGACATCAACCACGAGAAGTCGAAGGGAACTCGAAGATTGCATCAATGTCTAACATCACATTCTGCTAAATTGGTAAAACTTTGTAAACGAATACCAATTTTTGCGTCCCACGGCTAGGCGCGAAACTCTTCTAAAACTGTGAGATTCCTGGAAAATGACGTCGGCGGTGACTCATTACAAGTAGAAACCTTCAAACTATTATTCATATTTACATTAAGTTATGACCGACAACCATTCAAATTGATAAAACACTGGCTACCACAAGTACAAGTGGGACGACTTGTTTTGACATGTCGACAGTTGATAGTATGAACGTCACTTTGTTATCGTACGTCAAGTGCTCGTAAAAACATATCGGAACATGTCACTGCAGTCGACGACGTAATGCAGCTCATTCTCATTAAAACTTTGTTTGCCAGCCGGTTGCAATTGATACCGCACCTCTGCGTCGTTGTTAAATTATGAATATTTTCCATTAGCTGACATAGCAAACTCAGTAAAAAAGTATTTTGCCCTCTATTTTTGGAATGCATTCCGTTACGTTAAAAGTCAACTTTTTTGTTGTTTTTCCACTTGGATGTATTGTGTATATGATTCATAGTTTTAAATATAATTGTAAAATCGTGAAACAATGATAGGAGATCGATGTGATTGAGCAGGTGAACTTTGGATTATTAATGAGCCCTGATTCACCACTTTAGCGGCCTTCTTTGTTTAATTATCAGCTTCTGTTGTACACAAAACACAATGTGTTTTGGGTCGACTATCCACCATCAAATAAAATTAGCTTCGTGATTCCATATTCAAATCACCGTCAAAATGCAGCAATACTCTTTGATAAATTCCTTGCAGAGTTGTCATCGAACAAAGCAATCACATTCTTTCCTTAATTTAGCTAGAAACTGTTGTCGCTAATAGAATGATGGATAGTTTTATGCAAAATATCCATAGCAAAGTTTCGCAGTAATGAGGCCCGGCGACTTGCATATATTATCGATCAACACGAAACAAAGTATTCCGAGCTGAAATAATTCGCATTCGAAGCGAATTTTATGCCCCAGTTCGCCATCGGCCTCCGAGATGTCACCGCTTAATATCTATGCACCACGCGATTAACGAGTTATTTCCACCCCGCGACGATGTCACCACCCTATCCCGCCCTCGCCATCCATCTTCCCGCTGTATCTTCGCCTGGGGATTTATGCACATCTCACTTTGCAGATGCTGTCGCCGCGAGACGACGACGACGACGATAGCCATCTGTGTATCAAATGCAATGCCACCATAGTCGGCCTGGAAAACTACATCAAGCATAGAAAAGAGAGATGTGGTAAGGTTAAAAATGACATAAAACCTGAGATACCAATAGATCCATTGGAACCATCGTACAATCTGGGCGCTGATGTTTTCTTCCAATCGTTGGAACTGCAAAGCAGCGTTAAAAAGTCTTCCATGACACGACTTACTCCGCCTACAACGCTGTCTAAAATCAATGTTGATAGAAAAAATGCTCTGGCTGTACCTTCTACTTCGAGAGAAATTTCAAGAATGAGCCCTTTAGAGACCAATTTAAGAGGTGAAGATTGGATTGGTGGACACAGTTTGCGCATAGGATGCAGTGAAGATAATCAGACAAAATTAATCAATGCTGTTGCCAGTATAAGTGGGGCTGTAAAAAAAGATATTCAGGCAACACCGTACAGTATTGAAGCTTATAACGATTACAAGGCTGATGATGATTCGGAAGAGTCTGAGGATTCAGAGGAAGATGATGAAGAAGAAACAGGGCACACTAGTAAATGGAAGCCACCTCCAAACTATACTGGAGGAAAATGGCGGCCGGCTTCTCCTGAACACGAGGAATGGGATATAAGAGAAGAACAAGAGCATACTGGTGGAAAATGGAAGCCACTAATCGTAACTGAGGGAAACGATCGTGATGAAGACTACGATGCTCCACCACCCGGCCACACTAAAGGTAAATGGATTCCCGGAGCTCACGAAAAAACCCAGATAATGCAAACCACTATTCAAACTAAAGGTGCAGTACAATATTGGTGTGGACCTTGCAATAGAAGGCTAGGCTCGAGGGCTATATATGATAAACATCTACTGTCTAATTTGCACAAGAGAAAAGTCTTACCGGAACAAGATCTAGAATTTTCGGGGCATCTAGAACCAATGGAAAATGTAACGGATAAAAGAATCTCTCGACCGTCATCGTTCATTAACGATAGTATTTATTCACATACACATAGAAGAAGACAAAAAACATCCGAAAGTTTGTCACATGCGAAAATAGAAAGGAAGAAAAGGAAACGGAAACCTCTGTACGTACAATGCTCTGGATGCAAGTCGCGAGTGAGAGTACATCTGATGGGAAAACATCTTATATCCCATTACCATTTCAGAAAAGCTGCAAACACTCAGACTACCGTTTATCAGCAGCTAATATTGGATAACATTGACGCAATCGTCCATCAATCCCCATTTCAGTGCAGCCCTTGCAAATTTTACACCAACTGGATGTCAAATTTCATACAGCACTGGCTGTCTGAAGAACATGAACACAAAATGAAATCAGTGGATGGCACATATTGGTGCTCTTTCTGTAAATGCGAAAGCGAGACCTCACAAGAAATGTTAGATCATTTAAACAGCTCCGAGCATAGTGAAGTTGTTGCTGTTATTAATAGATCTATGCCTATAATTATCAGGAAGAAGAGTGTCCTTCGCTGTGAAACTTGTTCAAAGCAATTTCGTTATAACATAGAGATAAAACAACATTGCAGAAAGTCAGGCCATGAATTGGCGCATTCGGCTTCTGATAATTATCAAGAATTGCACAAATGTCAGCATTGCAGCGAAAAGTTTAAGACTTCTTTAACTTTAGCAGCACACCTAAAGTCTAAACATAAGCAGAAAGCATTCTTCTGTCTGATATGTTCCTTGACATTTACATCCTCGGAAGAAGCAAAAAAACACCGACAAACTTCAGAACATAGAATTAAAAGAAAAGAGAATTTGAAGAAACGTGGTCTGCCAGTCAAAGATTGGACAAAAAAGTGCCCTTACTGCACTGAAGAACTCATCCTCAATAATTTAATAGAACTCAAAGATCATATTAGACGGGTTCATCCTAACTTCAAAAAGCGGTAATTGGGTTGTTATTAATTTTTAAGTTTATTTATCTGCAAAAATTCTCATATACAATTTCTTTTGCCAGGTGTCCGAATTGTGGAAAGTCATTCGTCTTCTCTCAAGAAGTCAGCCGTCATATCAAAGAAAATGCTTGTCAGTTCCCAAATGTAAGCGACCTTAGCTCGTCCCTGTGGAGTTGCAGCCAGTGCCTTTTTACCACTGATTCTCAAGCAGAATGTTTTTTCCACGAAGTTTTGCATACTGAGCCAATTTCAGAAACCGTTACATCTCACAAAGGTGAAAAAGTGGTAAAGAAATACCCTTGTCCCGTCTGCCAGAAAACATTCAAGAAACCATCACTTCGCGCACATATAAGACAGCATACTTTTGAAAGACCCTTCGTCTGCTCTGCGTGTGGAGCAAATTTCACGAGACAATGTAGTTTGACAAATCACATAAAACACGAACACGATAAGGGAAAGGTCAATCCGTCAAAGTCATCGGAAGCCAACAATAAGGAGACAACTGCGGAACATCATACATGCGTGAAGTGCAAGAAAAAACTGTATAGCAAGTAAGTATACTCGTATGTTCAGCATTAAGTGGGTACCTAAATAAAATAGAATCATTTTTCAAATTCAGCTGTACTACTGTGGCCGGATCCCTCGAGTATCGGTCGGTTGTCATAACATGTGACATGAGTTTCAGAAGTTTTAAGCACCTCCACGTAAGACTAGTCGGACTCGGACGCACATTGTCAACTCATAAATCAGCAGTCGGCGGTGGACCCGAGCTGCTGGTTAACAAAAATAACCGTCGCGTCACGCCGAGTCACGCGTCAACATCAATTTGCGGCAATAACGGCGCGCGCGGCGGAAGCGCCCGTGTCGGCCGTCACACAACTCCTTCACAAATATCGGGAAACATTCATAATTTGACGCGAGCGCTTTGATAGTGCGCCGCCGCGACGCATTCCGCCACCCAGTGTTCCCAACGATGACGTTTTTATTCCCGACTGTCATAAATCCCCCCTCGGATGCCCCGTATTTTGAGCGACGCACGATCAAAATGTTACTAACTGCAGAAACATAGCGACACTTGCATTTTATCGGACGCACGTGTTCTTGTTATAACTTATGGTGATTCGCAGGTCGACGTGAGCCGGTCGCGTCGGATCGCCAGCAGTTTATTCGCTTTAACAAGCCGCTGTCTTCGTTTACATCTTCCGAAATAACTCGACATCATTTATAATGACGTAACATTTATCTTGTCCGTTCTTTGATTATAACTCATTAAGAAATAGAGCATCATTTTTGATGCGACACATTATTTTGCCCTGATTTCTATTTTTCACCGAAATCCCAGACTTTAAATCGAACAGTTGACGAAAGATCTGAATTTATCAAAAATAACATCGCGGTGATTGCAAAACAACATTTCATTTTGTCATGTGGCTTACATTTCATGTATCTCGAGAACGATTTTGGCTACCGGATCAAAGTTAAGCAACAACAGTTTGAATAGGAATACTCGTACTTTGTTTTGCAAACATAGGGATTGTGGTGAAATGATCATGAGTGAATTTTAGTTTTGCGATTCAGTTATTTAACTTGAGTTGCATTAAAGTCCGCAGTCTCGTAGATGTAATTCACACCGCAGCATGAATCAGCCGGCACCTCAATAGCCCAAGTTCGCACATATCGCGCCCGTTCCGTCCCTGATGAGCCAAGTTAAACAATATCTTATACGTTATTGCCACTGCATTAATGCACTCGCCACACTATCGCCCTCTAACGCCCTCCGTCGGAGACCGTCAAGTACCCAGTGTGGAAACATTTAGTTCCCATTTGAATATTTTCATTTTCTCGTCGTGTTTGAAATAAGAAATTTCAAATGATTTCTGACGTCTGCCTTTCGTATACTTGTTCATCAACTTATACCATTACAATAAATAAAGCATCGCTAAGCGCCATCTTTTTGAGAGGAGTTCAACTTCTATACGTGGTAGATAAATGTAATGTGGTAATGATGAATTTGCCAAGTCCTATTACCAAATTAATACGACAAATATACCTACTATAATTTGGTCACTCTTTATCTTACATACATATATATCTAGATAAAGTATATAATACATTTAAATCGTGTGTGTACATTACATGTGAGCTCCGAGAGCAAACAGAGCAGAAGTTATTGTTTCGATTAGAATATTAAAAGCGCGGGAACACCGATGCAGTAATGTCAACTTGTCAACCTGTCACGCGACGCACTCTCACACCAAACCGATTAATTTGTGTCGCTTGCGATTTTTTTAAATATACAAATTGTCTCGGCCGGTTGCCAGTCATCCAAAACTGTTAGTCGTCTTTGCATTAAAGTTATGGATGGCCTGTCGCTTTAATTTAAGATATATCAGCAAATTCTGAATCTATTATTAAATACGGATTTAAACATTGTATCAAAACATAAAATATAACAAAACCGTACCATTCAACCACAATATCGACGTTAAGAAAACTTAATAGAAAATTGAAATCCTCCAAGTCCGTATCACTATTATATATTCATACGAATCGTGTCTGTACCTTTTAACACTTCTAAACAGATTTTGATTAAATTCGATTTCTAGGACCTTAGGAATTTATAACTTTCAAGGTGACTCTCTTATTCACATAGCGTTTGGTATTTTAAAAAAATCTTTTACAAAAGGTATATACGTAATTAGTATTATACATTCGTTATTTTCGGCGCGCGGGGAGAACTGGTGACGATAATTATTTTTGTGTCCTAAGACAATTTCTACTGTCCATCGGTACTCGTCTGACTTCAGGAAAGAATATATTATGGAGTTAACGATTATTTTAACGTTTTAAAAAGTTGTTTCTGAAATACATTTGCTGCTGTCGCTAAAATACTTATGTGAGGATGCAAATTTTTCGATGTTTTGTGCTAATACAGTTCGTGGGCGTCTGCCAAATAGAATAATACAGTTGTGATTATTCACAAACGAGTTGCTAATCAAATCTGCGGACGTGGACCATTTTTTAAAAAGAATCGCTGGTCAGCACCGAGAGCTTACTTTTTAAACGTAATTATGATTGCACTTAATTTATTACGTTAAATATTTCAGAAGCTCCTCAAACCAATTTTGCAAAAGCTGCAGCAAAGATGAGAACAGTTGTCCGTACGGAGAATGCACATACGTCGGAGCCACACCGGACAGCGTTATCAGGTACACATTATGGCAGATCATACAAATAAAAATGAGAACTTTAAATGTGCAATACAATTACTTAAGAAGGAAACTATAAAAAATACTACCAATATTACAATTAACTCGATAATAAATAAAATAAGAAACAAAAACTAATTACTTGAGAGCGCCATCTATGTTCCACGTTAAGTATTACAATATTTTGTATATTGTCACACTTCTATCTAGAGTCTTGATGTCATCGTGTACACTAGATAGCGCTTGTTGTTGTAAAATGTTAATTAGCAGTACACAACGAAAAAATTTTAAGATGCATAATGTTGTTTTATGTTTCATCAGACACCTGCGTACGCATGGAGAACGACTCAAACTGCACAAATGCCCGATATGCCAATTCAAAACAGATCAGGCTAGTCATTTGAAGAGACATCTTGTCTGCCATAAAGGACTGAAGCCATATTGTTGCCCGCACTGCGATTTCACTTGTGGAAGTTTAGTAAGCATTAATGTAACAAATTTTATGAATGTAAAATTTTTCGTTCTCAATAACCTTTATACGTATTTTGCTATTATTTACAGGAAAATCTTCGAAAGCATGCGTTCGGTCGACATGCTGGGCTTTATCTTTATCGTTGCCGCTCGTGCGATTATCAAACAAATATGGCCACAGAATTAAAAATTCATTATATTGCACTTCATAGTGACAAGTTCGACGTAAAATCTGCTGCAGAGGCTGTCAAAACACATTTAATGAAAGACATGCGAGACACAAACGCATAATAAGACAATTATAGTCAAACGATATTATTAACTGTGTATGTACTAAATACTTTTACATTTTTTACGTGTTACATTGTTTATGTAGAACCTACAAATATCCCAACACGCAGAATTAATAATGTGCAATAAGTTGGCAATTCAATAAACAAGTAAGAAAAATGTACAATTCCATTTAATATGTGAATTGCGACATCTTTTGGAAGAAAATAGAAATATTTACTATTGCAATAATGAGTAGATGGCGCTACGATGTAACGAAAGATCACAGCAGAAGTAATATTATGTTGCCAGCATAGTTTAACTAAATGTGAGCAATTGTTTTGTTATAAACTTTTATTAACTAAAATACTATTATTTTTATACGTGTTCAAATAAATTTAAATATTCTTAAATTCAATTACGTGACATTGCATTTAACAAATTGAGTGTTCTAAACTAATATCTTTAATGGCAACATCAAAATCTTCACCGTCAAATCGTTCACAGCAAGCGAGGGAAAAATTAATAGATCGAGCGCGGGTGGTAGTGGACGTGTTCTGTTTTGCAATGAAATAGAAACACGTTAAGCCTTCTATCGAAACGCGACAATAATATTACAGGACGATTTGTAAATCAAACATTGCATAAATATATCGTTACGTAATCCATGTCTTTTAGAATAACCGTGTAAGATAATTTAATTACCTTTCTTTGAAAATATACGTGATATAAACTGAATTATGATTCTTCTGCACGTGCACTGAAAAGGAACATCGATTGTAATTGAAAATGTCGTTGAAGGTGAGTAGAATTTAAAATATGCTTTTAATAAAATTAAAATAACTGAAATTTTTGAAATATGGTTCAATTATTACTTGTTTATTCAAGTATGACGGTATTTTGAAATCACATTGATAATTTTAAAATTTGAATTTATTGACTACTGTAAACGTGTATATTATAACTGGCATTTACAGAAATATATATATTCTATGGAAAAACCATATCAGATATTTATTTAATTTTAATAAAATAGCTTACCATTTTGTTAGTCAGGTACCTACATAAATTAGTGTTTTGGCCTCATAATTAAAATTTAGTCACAATGAGTCACTTACATTAATATAAAACGTAAAAAAAACCAAATACGTCAATTGATTTATTTTTGCAACATAAAAAGTCAGTTAATTTCTTGGGTTGAGGTTGATGACAATTATGAAAACTGCAACTATAGTTCTGGTAAGCAATAGTTTTGTTTTAATGTTTTGATTTAGATGTGGATTAGCAGACATATCAACACATCATGTAACATCCACAGCCTCCTCACAAATAGCCGTTCACTGATTGCAGATGGTACTAATAAGGTCTAATTTATATTATTTATGTTGTGGACTACAAAGCGACTATATATCAAATACCCTGCATATCTAGTGGCTAGTTCTATCAGATGGTAAATGCTAAATATCAAAGACTGATCAATGTCAGATATATCAAAATGTACCAATAAACATGCTACATAAGTATTCAATTGAATTGTTTGTTGCTACAGTCATAAATTTGTTCCTCAGATAATGAAAAAAACACTAGTTAAATGACAAAGTATCACTGTAGGGGAAACCGGTACAATTATGGAGCATGTTTCTCGTGGGTGCATATGTACGAATGGTTTTTCTGGGTGCAAATGTACAAATGTTTTTCCTGGGTGGGATTCGAACCCACAACCTTCGGTTTAGCAATCAAAGTCTCTCACCACTAGATTAAGGGGCCAGCTTAAAACAGAGACCATTTACAGCTCACTGTCTAGAAGAAATCTTGTCACATACAATTATTAGTAACAATCTATTATTATGTTATAACACCATAATCGGATGGTATTACAATCCTAGTTAACATTCACCTATGTACCCTAGTAATCCTACCAGCAAACTGGCTTTCAATACTAGTGGAGAAATATCACCAAATATTTATATGTATAATTATTATGTTTATGTTGCTAATATATAGTTACCTATATTGATTTAAAAGGAAAGATATAAAGGTTAGAAATAATAGTAATAATTTTGAAACAACTTGTAGAAGTACCGTGTGTTTCTAAGCAGCTGTCGCAAATTCACTTGTTAGTAACCTTAGCCTGCACTGCTACCTTCTTTGCATTTGTTTATATTCGTCATCATCAAGCAAATGCTTATTCAATTGTTCTTTTAGAAATTCCAGATGTTTATAAAGCACTTTTCAGGCCTGTAACAATAGAGATATTTGACAATTCGGTGTTCTCCGCCTACCCCTCTTGGGATCTGGTGTCATGGCATAATAATGATAAGAACAATTTCATTCCAGTCTGTTCTGTACTCGGTACACATACTCATTTGTATATCAAATCCGCAAGCGAAACCGGTGATTACCTAACTAAATGATTCAGATGTGCACAGGAAAATCAACATAGCATCAGATGACGAAATAAACGAGGGTGGCTCCATACGTGGAGCGGCGACCGTGCCAGTTTGCAAACCAGTCGGTGCACTCCGCGCAGTCATCGAACCGAAACATATTTTGTTTACGTCAATTTGGACAAAATCTGGCATCTATACATACAAATTAAATTGAAGTATCTGTCTTCGATTTCAAAATAACTGGTTTCTCAAGTGCTTATAGTTATTTATACGATATTAAAACAAGCACCCTATTTTTAAATTCTTGTCTGCCTGTTTGTTATTCTGTTTCTCCTGGTTAATCTCCGGAACGGCGGAACCTATTTTAATGGGACTTCTATCGGAAGCTAGGGTAGGTTATAGGGCAACATATAGGCTACTTTTTCACCCGAAATTCTTACGAGATCGAAATTTACGCGGATAACACCGCAGGGCCCAGCTAGTTTACAATAATATACGTACTATTTGCGTTAAATTCATCTTGATCATCGTTCACAAGGTTCAATGATCTCTTCTTTCATTCTCCTCTTCTAGCATTATCGTTAACTTCCATACGCAGCGTCTTAACATGGTTAGGATTATTTGGATGATTTTCAAAACTAACCAATCAATGCTTATTTTGTGTAGGTGATATAAATCCTACATAATATTTTTCGAAGAGAGTGGCAAACGACCAGCCTGCAGACGAATGGTCATTGCAGCCCATGGACATCTGCTACTAAGCTCTAATAGGCTTGTGGGATTTCGATTGCTAGTGCAAATTAATCCAGTTAAAGTAGTCTTACGTAATAAGTACTCTTGTGTAATTAAATATAATACTATTATTACGGACATAAGTAAGTATAGGTAAATAAAGGGAAACCTCTATAGATATATGATTATATCGTCGTCAAGATGTCTTTTTAACTCAGTGGGTGTGGCTGGCCGGCAACCGGTCCCAAGACTGGTATCGCCGGCGGCGTTCTATATATAGAACCACCCTCAATGCTTCTGTTGTCGCAAAATAAGAATTGCCCTACTTTGGAAGAAATAAATTCCACTGCGCCTACCCGAAACCCACTTACACGATTTGGGAACACACGGATCTGACACATTAGGGTTACAACGCTGTTTGAATAGAAAGATTTGTCTGATCTCGGTCAAATACGAACTGCTAATTTCGTCAATTGAGATTCGTTGTTTTTTACAGTATTCAAAATCACATCACAATTGACGCGACTCCACGTGCCATGATTTACTAAAATATTGTTGTGCTCAAAACCTTTTCGTAGACTGCAATTCCTTATTGTAGTGATCGAATAAAACCAATTAGTTCGATTTCTTCTGAGGTAGAGGTGGTGTTCAAAATTAAATTTCAAGAATCAACTTAAGAAAACAAAAGTCGTTACGATAGATGGAGATTAGAACACGATAACAGTATTAGCAAATCCAATAGTTGGATAAGTGATTTTTTAATTCGAACAGCCTCTCCAAATTATGTACAAAAGTATGCGTATTCGTGAGGTTGAAATGTTGATTACGAATATGAAAACATATTCCGCCTACAGCTTGACCTATAACAGAAATATATTTACAAAGGTCATCGGCGACGTGCGATCTAAAAGGTTGTGGCATTTGTAAAACGTCCTATTGATGAAGATAGAAGTCTTCCGCGGAAACTATTTAATGGTTCTTTAATGTAAGTTTAATTATTGCTTAAGTTTCCGGACACGCTCTAGAAATAAATACATTTTGACACACCTTTACCTGAAACGTGGGTTACGAAAAAAACATCTAAATACAGTTTCGTGTACAAATTAAATGGAAATATTCAATAACAATCCCAGTGGAAAATAGAACTACTGCTTCGACCACTTTCGCGCGATAATTTTTACTGTTACGATTATAGCTTGGAATCGGGGCAATATTTTTATAAACTTCAACTACCATTTACTAGTTCAGAAAAAGGGCTTCTAAACACTGTGCTATGATAACTTGAAGCGAGAGTTACCGACTGTTGAATTCGAAAACTGACGCATTTCAAGATTATTTATTAACGAATCGGGATTCGTTCAAATTTTCATATATCGGCAACATAATAAGATCATTCATCACCGTTCTTACGTAGCCGCCCTAGGTCGTCTAAATATACGTACTATTTCCATTCACGTAGCCTGCACAATGTCTAAAGCCGCACACGCCTTATGTCTGGAATAATGCACCCGGCCTGGACTAGTGTTACCAAGATGTTTGATATATAGGATACCATAAGACCTTAATTTTGGCCTGCAGTTTTTCAAATAACGTAAAAGGTTATTGTTTATGCATTCAACGTTTTCTGTAATTGTTATAAAAGCTATGAATCTTTTTTAAAGGCAAGGAGAATTTGATTTTGATTTTTGATGTTGTCTCTTCTTTAACGGAGACTTGTACGGAGAAGGGGGATCGTTCAGTGCAGACCGCATCCGTATTATCCTCCTCAATAAAACCATGAGTATTTACTTGTTTATGGCACAGCTGTAGTGTAACATGAAGGCGTTTTTCCTTTGCGTAGTCTGCATTGTCTTTAAGGTTTATTATCGATTTTACATTTTTCAAGAGACCGTATGGCAATACTACTTTCGCTGTGAAACACACGATGTAGCCGCAAAACGTTCTCTGAAAGTAAACGTCCCAGTTGAATAGGGGCAGCTAATTTCTGCTTCCACTAAGCCACTGCGGGCAGATGCGCAAAATGCTGAGATTTATTAGTCTGTGCTTCCATGAATATTTTACTCACATTTGATGGGAGGCAGAGATGAATGCGAGAGTTGTGTTTTCTTATTGGTTCTGCGCCACTTTCTTGAATTATGCTTGTTTTAGCTGTCTTGTGAAGTGTAGGTTCGCATTTTATGCTTTATTTTGTTATTTTGGGTGAATTTTTGTTCAGGGAAAAATTTGATTTAGCGTTTTGTAAATTCGCATAATTAATTATTTCTTTTCCATTATTTGTAATTTGAATTTATGTTTCTTTGACTTCGTTTTACAATATACAGTCTTTCTTTCTTATGTATTATAAACTGCATTCAAAGTTACTAAAATAAATGTAAGTTGTGAAAATTTTACTTTTTCACAATTTTATACTCCAAAGCTTGGCTGATGCTGAGATATCTCTTCTCATAACTTGAATTAGTAACGTCTATAAAGGCGGAAATCCCTCTGCTATTAATCTGCAATCGCATTAGTACTATTATAAAAATATTTAATTAATGGTTTTTAAATGTCTTTTTAATTGTTGAAATTAGTATCGTAATAAGTCTCAAATGTAATTTCTCTAACAACAACAGGCGTCCACTCGTAACATACATAGTTGCAAGCGGTGACTCCAAACATGTCCTAGGTTCCTTATTCAGAGAGAGATCGTGTCATCGATCTAGCAACAGGTCACCTACTGACTGACTTTTCATCGACAAAGTCTAAACGATTGCTCGGAAATTTGATATTGACATTACATTATAGTTATTGAACCTACCAAACATTTTCCACGAATAATGTTGGCGAACACTTCTTCTTTCCCTGAAACAAATTGAATTTCTTTACTAGCCAGGGACACTGTTTGGTAGTTTCGTATTTTCTATAGATCTAATCCACATTTATTTATTTTATCTGTATTGAATCTAGATAATATTCGCGGTACACAAGACGGTCTCGCTAGAAAGAGTTTCTCACTAGGTGACATCTGGGTTGTGCAGACTAATGCCAAAGATAGTATCAATGGAAGTATAATTTATGTAAAATCAATGTACCATTAATATCGTTGTTTCTTCTCCTCATTATCTCATTGCTATTCGGGCTGCATACCATCGGTGCCAAACTAAGAGAGAGATTAACATGCGGCTTACGACGCATCGCGATAAATGACTGGACTCGAGGGGCATGCCTCAAAAACGATTGCTGAAACGGTATTTATAAAGAATATAGATAATATCTTATCAGTTTTTACTCGATCATAATGCAATAGAAGATAAAATTATATTCACTGATAGTGAGAAAGTCAGAAGAAATTCTCACGCACAGGAGCTGATTATTGTAAGATAAGCGCAGCTAAAAAAATATGCATTAGATATGTACATTAGATTCTTATATAAAAGAGGTTTTTTTCTTGAATTATGTCGTGTTGTTATGTGTCTTGAAAGTATATCGTGTTTCTCGAAGTATGTAGTTGCAATTGTAAGTGCAAGACATATACTGTGTTTTGCCCTCCGATACTAGAAAACGCCACCGTTCTACGTCTTGGGCAACTTTCCGCCATATTTCGACGGGAGTCGCTGCAATCACTTAAGTCCTTCCAGCGGTATTTGAGTTGCATGACCTTAGTTGAACTCTCGCCAGTTTCGCTACACGATCCACCCCTATCATTTACTGTAGCTAATGTGCCTTGTAAGCTTTACTTTCTTTGATAATATAGTTTTCGGTTAAGAGGTATTTCCTTTTTCGTACTTTTGTTTTTCCTCGCCCTCCATCTTCCTTGTTATGTTTGTCTTGTCACCAAATCTGCACCACAATAAACTGTAGTATAGGAATTGATTATAAATATAACACCAGTATGTATTGCAATTTTAAAGAAGCAATATTACAACATTGTAGTATAATCGCCTTCGTAAGAGGCGTTAATAATTCTTTTGTTCCATTGACGTTACTAATGTTACATTGACGAAACTGATTAAAGACAGATAAATAATAATTGTTATTGTTCCATTTTACCACTTGTAATCAAACTATAATCAATTTCTTTAAAAACTTTGCAACATTTTTTCATCTACCCCTGTCTATTTCTGGTACGCATATGAAAAGACCAATTTTGGTTACTCTGGTTATTTCCTGGATCACTTGTTTGAATTATTTCAGTTTTAATATTTCTACTAGCTTCTTTTTATTTTTTATTTTTGTATCTTTTTTTAATTCTCATATATTTGAAAGTTATTTCGTGTTTGGTGTAATTTTTTGATATGCACTCTGCCTTACTTTTATAAAATCTATTTTCTTTTGTTTTTCGTACCTTTTACCATCTGGATCCATCATATCCGGGTTACAGTTACTTATTCCATTAAGTATAATATGATCTAAACCACAACATCACTTTAGATGATCTAATTAAACCACTTCATTTAGCTTCAGCCAATCGACTACCTACCGAAATTATCGTTAAAATATCGACTACTAAAGTACAGAGTAATTGGAAAATTTACAGGCGACAATAGCATAAAAATGCGAAACGAGTGCTATACAGTGGTGTAGATGAAGCCATGGGAACCTTATTGTTTTATGTGGCCGTAAAAATGCCGTAAAACGACGTTATACCGTTTATGGCTAATAGGGAATAAATAACAGCTGCGCTTGTTAGATATGTTGGTCATGGTCTTGCTATATCAGTACAGTTTGCTCAAGGGCTGCTAGTAACGCAAATCTTTAAACCGAATGGGTGTTAGGACTGATTTTCGATTTTTCAATTGTTTTGTCGTCGTAGGTTTCTGCTTTAAATATTAATTCTTCACCCTTCGCTAGCTAATTTTATGAGCATAACTTGTAATAGATTTACTACTGCATTACTTGGTTATGTTTCGTGGTCCATTCTACGCGAGTGTAGTTACATGCCGCTTAGAAACTTGCCTGGCCACGAGTGTCGCCGTAGGTCGTTAAGTGACACACGTGTAAACGTGAGAGGTACATTGCGCAATTTAGTGCGGAATTGTAGAACAGTCTGGTTAGAAACTTTGCGGCTTTCATAGAGAAATCCGCTACAACTGACCACATTATTAACATTAACATGAAAACAAGCCGTATTCATGTCAGAGCATATCATGCGTTTACATTTTCGCATCATGCAATAAAGTTTTCTCTGTCGCAACTTTTTTTGACAAATCAAATCATCTACCCTTCAGCTGTAAGAGGTCTACCGCTGGATGCGTCAGCCTGCTGAATCCTCCAGAGATTTCTCGCTGTTGTGCTTAAATCCCGAGTCCACCTAGTAGGAGGGCATACTGATCTCCTTTTGTTGAGAATTGGCCATCATTCGATCCCATTGTCGGAACGAAGTTGTCGAAAACGAAGCTTAAGCCACATTTTTAGGGTTAACTTCAAAACTTTGAATCTATCTGATCTTGTATTGTAGATCTATTTTTTATCACTTTAATGCCATCTTCCCGATAAAACTTACCAGGAAATGGAGTTACCGAAACATTATCTTACTTAATTATTTGTGCTAGCATTAGCTTTAATCGTACAACATAAGGAATTGTGACAATCTGTCATAATTATAATATTAAGAATATTCCAGTTTATTACATCATTACTAGTAAACGGCTTCACAATATTACCATTATAATCGTATGCCACCGTCGCGTAATGCCCGGTCGCCACACCCAATGACATAAGGAAGTCTGTCAATCCAGAGTGAATTGTCGCAACCATCAGTTAAATATAATTACTTCGTTCCTAATTCGCGGCAGTTGAGTGGTTGCGCAATCGGTGTAGGAACCGGTTGATAACTGTTTGTGGGTAGTGCGTAAGATGAGTACGATTGGACTAGGATTTGATTGATTGATGACGATGATTAGGTGATTTAGATGTCCGTTGTTTATAAACGACTCGAACACTCTTCATATTATTATCTTGTGATGTCATTAGGCAAATATTTTAAGTTTCATTGAAAAGATCCGGCAAAGAAGATTAAACTGTTCATCCGTAAATGTGTAGACAAATTATGAATTCGTAACTACTTGTAAAGTTTCATAGGAAAGAGACATATAGATGCCTCTTCATCTCGCTGTTTCTTTGATTATATACTTATTTAATCAGTACGTATTGGATGAATGTTCTTGATACATATTACACTCCACCAAAGTTATTCATGAAGTAACTTCTCCTACGGTCCGCTAAATCATATCTAATATTTTTCCGAGCGTATCAATATATACTCATATAGGCAGTGCGATGTTAAGTAATAGATTTTATTCAAATTCTATTTTGGTAGACCAAAATGACATTTCGGTAATACGGAAGGTCACGTATGAGTAACTTGGCTGACTGCCACCCTATTCATATTGATTGTTACTTAAAAGTACTCGGGCATTTGTCACTTAGTTCCCTAGTTTATTTTCTTTTGACTGACTGTGATTATGAGTTGTACAACGGTCGCCGAGGCAATCATTGTGTTGGTTTTTAGTTTCGAGTGTTGGCCGCTAGCCATTTTCCGTTTGTATGTCACGAAATAAAAGTGTTCCGCTGTTAGTCTTTTCACTTTAATGGCTATTAATTTTGACGTTGACAACGTTTAGTAGCGGCCGTTATTATGATTTTTTGAAATTTGTGATTGATATTCTTAACTTTGTATATTTATCATGAAGTTCTTTAAATAAACGTCATAATAACGATCGCAATATGTTTAAATCGTGTCGTCATTGCTTTAATTTTACGATACATACATATCTCCTCTAACTTTAGGGGAACGACTTCTAGATCTCTACATGATGCTTATCTGAACAGAGCTTAAACTGGATACGTGCTATCTGTGTTCAGCAGACAACGTTAACATTGTTTTCTTATGTTTTCCTCGAGAACAAAGCTCATTTGTGAAGAAAACAAACCGAACTAGCTCGTAACAGGCCACACTTACGCAGACGTGACGGGTTCAGTGGCATATTCAATCAACTTACGCCGAGCGAACGACTACTATGTAAATGTGCGGCGTAAGCGGATTACGGAGTTGCTCGTAAACGTATACTCGAATGTTCAAGTAATACTCGATCCGCGCCAGTGTTTGTTGCAATCCGTTTTGAGTATACACGTGACGAATGCGAGGATCGCGATGGACAGCGTCACTAACGAGATTGACGACTATCGCATGTCACCATGCCTAATCGTTTTCTTATGTACGCAATATGTTATAGTACATGACATGTAGCGTGTTAAATCGCAAAAATAGTTGTTTTTCAAATACATGTAACTAACCGGTCGCAAAACGTTATTAATACGCACACCATCACCTTAAGTCATTTATCACTCTCCTCATACATATACGTCGGTTTCGGAAACTCTTGACTCCCGGTTAACCCAGTAACTGACCTATTTAGATCAGGTATTAGTCTTGATATCCTTCGGATCTTGCATCTATCAACACTCGCATTGTATATCTGTTTTGCCATTATTTCATCACCCATTTGGTTATGTTTATTATGGAAAATATTTACGTTATTTCGTTGTTCCACTGTTGGACCTAGGTTTTCTATCACAAGAAGAATAGTTAAAGCTCTTACTAGAGCTTTCACTAGTAGAGACATACTTGTCTCTCTGGCCAAGTGCGACTTGACAGATATCACTCGCCTTGGAGAACATTCTGGAGAGCTCTAACGTCTGTTAGATTTCTTATATGGAAGTTTACTACTTTATGATCTTTAACACGATATGACATTTTCCAGGTTTATCTAAAGCACAAGAATAGTATAGGTACTATTTAGAAAAAATGCTTTTGTACATAAGCACACATTGCAACTAGTATTATTCAATTGAATACTGCCAACAATTAAGAAGAGGTTCTGTTTTAACTGAACATTTCTTCAACCTCAGCACCGTATGTAACCATCTCATAACAGAAGTAGCAGAAACTTGTTCATGTTGTATTTATTTGCTGTCTAGTCTCTCGGTAGACTGTACAGCGGTGTGTCAACATTTGTTGACTATGTAAATGTGTGATGTTAACATATAACCGAGCTAAGTAAACAGTGCTCGGAGTGAACGAATTGGTCGGTTCTGCACACATTCGTTTTCGCATTCATATTTAACTTAGTTTTTGGCATTTTATCTCTAACAACCCTCAATGTTGTCACAATCGTATCAATATTATCTATCTGTTATTTCATGACCATTAACTTTTATTAGTCTATTATGTTATTCTTTAATTACTTGCAAATTGTGAAATATTGGTCATACAATTATAATTATACTATGTTGGAAAGACTCGCACGTAGCTCGCAAGCAAACCCAACCTTGTCACAATAAAATAAAATACAAATAAACAATCATTACACTGGAAAATACAGATAACAAAGAATATGCAGATCGCATATATTAAGTATATATAGAACATTTTGTGGGAAACGTATTACGACACGTCTGTTTCCTGTAAAGTAATGTAGAGCGATGAATATTTCCCTCACACTGACCGAGGCCAATGCGCCTTGAGCGTCGCGGGAACCGTACAGTAGATAGCTATTATTTATATTATTTATGCGTATATGCAGTAACACTGCGTTAACTGCAATATCCATATTTTATGTTTTATCGCTTTATGACTTTTCGAAAGGATAGGTAATTTTGATTTTGGATTACGTTTAAAAGTATCGAATAGTGCTTGCGATATAGTAGTGGTAAGGTAAAATTCTTTGTCCGTCAGCATTACTGCATTTGGAAGCGAGCCGCGACGAGGAGTGTGGACATGCCCTCAGTTAAGGCCTCTGAATGTTTCTGCGTGTCTCAAACTTTAAAGTGTATAATTAACAAAATTCACAAACATAGGAGGAACTAATTTGATTTCGACCGATCGTTATTCATGTCGGCGTTTATACCTATACCTACTTTAATATTCATAAGCCGGCAATTCCCAAGACAATAAGACGGTTTGTTCGTGATATAAGCTGAACTAATATTTTAAATTTCAGAATGAAATGTTAAATAAATGTTTGAATTTATTCCAACTACCTCGAATTGTAAACGATTCGGGAAATGCCCAAAGGAATATAATGGTTTCTGAATGATAACAGTCTGTGTTCAACAACGCGCAGTAAGTGTTCCGGAAATCCAACTTAATCCGCAATATATTGGCAAAGGTATTCTCCCCTTGTCGCTGCTACTAAATAAAGATTACTTCTAAACGTGTTGCGTATTGCTATTACATTGGGGAGGTTGAGAAAAACCTGTTAAACTATGAAAATGAAGTTATTTTTTATAATAGGCTTTCTTTGACTACGAGCTCTTCTGATGGTAATTGTGGTGCAGTTGCTGTTATCACGCTTGCTTATGAAGTGGCAATTCTATTGTTATCCTGAAACGGTGGCGGCGCGTCTCGAACTGCAGTGCTTTTATGCAAATACAGTACTTTGAACAGTCCGGGTACGAAAGGTCGATGTAAACTTATCCTACCGGCATTTTACAAAGGCTACTCCCAACGAGGGTAATAATACAAAGCTTGTGAAAACTTTATGGGGCGCGCTATACGCGATGCCAACGGAGCTTTTGTCAAGCTCCGCGTATTGATCGAACGGGGCAAATGGGATTTTGTAGGAACGGCAGATTTGGTTTTGATGAAAATTGTGCCTGTATTTTGTTTTATTCTATTAAAGTCTAACAAATTTCGCAATAAGTATTGATCGTCTGATATTTAATGTTATTGAAATAAACTTAAATAAACGTAATAATAATAGATTTTCAGTTGCGCCCCTAAAAGTTTGTTAGGTCAGGTATGTCAATCTGAATGAATCTTGATAATTCTGCACCATTTGGTGATCCGATTGAGTGTTATACAACACGTTTCATCAGACAACACGACGTAATTTATCAGCAAATAACATCAATATTCCTCGGACTCCTCGTTAAATTATAATGCATCTTGTAACGATAACAGCTTACTTCGCCCATCAGCTGTTCCGCTATGAGTATCAGATAATACAATGCTTCTTGAGTACTCTTATTTTTCCGAAAGCAAAGTACTGCCTAATATTCAGCAAATTTTGCCGTAATTTCAAACTAATAAATTTAGTCGATCTTTGTCATGATTCGATATTATGTAGAATATAACGCAATACATTTTGTTGCAAAAAACTGCTAAGTTATTGTAAAGCCAGAATATTTTGTGTCGTGGGAACCTCCTTACATTAAATATCACGTTCCATGAATCGATTATTTCTGAATCGGACGTTTTAAGAATTGGGTTACGAATACGCTAAAGAATACCATGTTGTTGTTGAGCCGTAACATAAATTACTTACAGCTTATTTATGCGCCAATCCGCACTGGACTAGCATGACCACTGGTAGGTACAGGATAGCTCTCGACAAGCCCTGAACCGTAAAACAGACTGCCTGCCACCATTATGTTGTCCCATTGCTGGGCACAGGTATATCCTGGAATTGCGGGAGACCCGATGCATACTATGAAAAGAAACCTGATGCATATCATGAAAATAAGGTAAAAAAGGTATGAGGTACTGTTGGTATATTATGACATCGAGACAACTTGACAAAAGGCGCTATGTACAACTTGGTAATTTTAACCTTACGGTGATGACAAATTTTGCTCCAATGATACATGTATTCGAATGCATGTATCATTATTTAGCCAAGTGTTTATGTACAATACATGATTTAATGAGCGATCATTGTTCATATACATATGTTTGTAGTTCAAAGTCTCCGTTTCATCAAAATATCACATCGTTTGTATTTGAACAGGTTGTTTTTATATCGTGAATTGGACTCGCTCATGGACTAACGTATTATCTATACTTCTATAATATTAATATAATGCTGAAGAGTTTGTTTGATTGTTTGAACGCGCTAATCTCAAGAAATATTGGTCCTATTTGAAAAATTCTTTCAGTGCTCGATAGCTCATTTATAAGAAGACTTCAGGCTATACATATAACATCACACTAAGATGAATAGGAGAGGAGCAGCAATAAGAAATAATTTATATGGCAGAACAACGTTTGCCAGGTCAGCTAGTTAATTATAAATCGAGAGTTACATGATATTTTTCTACGTGTTTATCTCTATGAATGTATCGTGCAACCGCCCACTTTTATTTTCGCATCAGTAATTCCAA
>DWUN01000362.1:0-24053 GCA_018249975.1 Passova gellias
TTGGTAAGATGAAAGCCTAATCACTTGGCTATCGCTGCTGCTTAAATAAGTAGAGAAATAAGTTACAAATTTTTTTTCTTAATATACATATATATGTGCATTGCTGGGTACCAGAGTTACGGTTTCATGTTTATTTTAAATTTCTTGCATGTGTATAAACCGTAGTGTAATAAATTAGTAATAATAATTTGTCCATTGTTAATTGTTGTTTGATAATAAATTAGTATCCATTGGTAGATGTTCCATTTTTAAATTTGTACGCAGTAAAAGGCAAAATATGGCTCGAACTTATAATCCTATTACCTTTATATGTACCCATATTTGTGCAAATAAACGTCATTGTCATTGTCATTGTCATTGTCATTGTCATTGTCTTTGTCTTTATCTTTGTCTTTGTCTTTGTCTTTGTCTTTGTCTTTGACTTTGTCTTTGTCTTTGTCTTTGTCTTTGTCTTTGTCTTTCCTTTTCTTATATTTTACATGCAATTATCTCAAACATAACTGTGTCTCTTATATCATTTTAAAATAATGATTTTCATATCTCATCGTTTACCTTGACTGGGCTAATGTTTATTGGTTGAGGTAATATCGCTCATCGCCTGTCATACACAAGATCGGAGTGAGACAGGTCGGTTATTCATGGCCTATTTTACGGCCGGTATACAAAAGCATTCGCCAAGAAATAGCTGATTTCTAAACGCGTCGCTGACATCAGCTGCTTCGTATATTTCCATATCTGTGGATATAGCAAGCCCTAAATTAGGGCTACTTAAGTATAATCACTTAAGTTCCACAGAACAGTCACTGATCCTGATGTTTTTTGCCCTAACGTCATTTGGACGACTTTAAGTTTGCATCACAAGTGTAAAATTTTGAATTAGGAAGTATACTACATCTCAATTACTTATACAAATAATAATAAGCAATATGAACTTTATGAAACAACTTTTCACCATAAAGCAAAATTCAGCGCTACAAAATGCAAATCATTTTATAGCGCTTCAGATAAAAAACCAATCTGATAATTGGATCAAAATGTAATTTGCACGGAAATATTGGATGCAAAATAAATTCTAATTACATAAAAAAACAAACTATCTCTGTGGAACTCGCTTGGTAACGTCACATATTTTAAAGCAATTTCTAATACGTATGAATTTTAAAACTGGCCATTTCACCAAAATACAAGGCTACAGCAATTTACAAAATGGATAGGTAATGGATACAATTTTATAGACGATTTAATGGAAATCTGACGCTCGTTAGCTTTCATGTTTATTTAGCGAAGCAATTGTTGAAATTGAGTATTTTTTCCACGACCCCTAATATCTTTATAATATCTAATCACAAAGTGATTTCGCAAAAATGTTGTCAAATCATGTTAATAAAGACCTGTCTTTCCTCTCCTTTTCTTTAATATACAAATTTCAGCTATGACTCCTTCGGTACAATCATGAGGAAGTAAGATATTTGAACCAAGTTTTAATAATATGTATTTGATAAACCGTATAATTAACTTCCAACAAAAAAATAAAAAGCGACTTCAAATAGTAAAACTATTCTAAATCAAATTAATATGCACTAAAAACTAAAACAAAATACAGACGAATTGAGTACCTCCTCTTTTTTCTAGTCGGTCAAAAATATGGGATTAGGATTTAAAACAATTCACAAAGTTTTGAACTGGAAACAATTGTTTGCATATTTTAAGTGTTTGGAGGAATCTGACAATTTCATTATTCCAATTATTCCAATTGCACCAAAAATATATCTTTTGTTCATACGTCATACCGTTATCGCGCCCTTAATGCCATCTACAGTGCTTATGTGATTAAAACTTTTTTCCCCGTGGAAATGAGATATTTTATACCATCACGCCAGGTCACTAACGGCGTAGACAGAAAGCACCGAGTGCCAAATGTCTCTGGCCTCGCAAATCTGACGTGCTTCGTGTACGTTCATTTTCTTCTCGCATACACGCCGGTTTCGGGGACTCTTGACTCCCCGTCAGAAAGTCAGGAGTATTATATAAATGCACCTCTCCGTCCCTTCAACTATCACTTAAACTCTGTGTTAGCGATGTCCTTGTGAGGTAAAAAGTTTTTAGCGCCCCTAGCGTTGAAACTCGAGTAAATGTTACTTCTAATGCAATGAAAGCGAATCGCTGTTTCGCGAGTTTTCGCTCGCAGCCATTGCGTAAAGCCTTTCCATTTGTCATCGCAAATCCGAGGATTGTAAGCGAATCCACTCTTATTTTTTTGAACTCTTAAAACAATCCTGTAGGTTTTCGAAGTTCGTGAATTGGAACAAATCCGAGCGAGCTGGGACCTATTAGCGTTCCTCGCGTTGTGTTGTAACAGGTTATTTCTATACAAATCGCCATTTGAAGGACGAAAATAATAACAAGGTACGTTGTTTGAAAAATGTTTGTATGCTTGTAAAATAATTTCTTTGATGTTTAAATAAGAATTACGTTAAACAAAACATTTCATTAAATAACAATTGCTGAAATGCGAAATATTTGTCCTTGTATTTTGAACTGAACTTGTTCCGTTTTACAGCAACTACGGATTACCAACACAGCATTTAACATATTTATGACAGTTGTAAATGTCATCTGTTATCACTGAATGCATATAATAGGACGATATGTAAACCTTTTAACCAAATTTAATATCGGAAAATATAAGTTCAAAATACGTGCAAAAACATAGAATGCATTTTCTTTATTTGCGATCAGTGTGCTGAGTGCGAGTTTAACAAATATATTCACGGTGAGAAGCGAGCGTGAGTTACTATGGTATTAACTTATCAAATGTCAAATTTTGGATTTCGAACACTTTGAGCTCTCGAAACAACCAATCGCGCGCGATTATGTTCCCCGCTGACAAGAGCTATTGACATTGGCACTTGCAAAAATTAGTTTCCCATTACTGACACTAGATGGCGATTTTTCAATTCCATACAAATTGTAGTTTATGCGTTCGGAGACGAGTAGCGATAAAAACTCGCACTAGGCACACAGTACTACGTAATTGGCAGACAGTTATCGGGGAGTAAATAGCACAGAACGAAGCTTATAGCGTCCGGTACGTGTGAAACCGCCACAACAGTAACGAAGCACCGTCACTCAGTTGGCTTTTGACCTAGATATGACGAAATGGGGGTAACTCTATTTTCGTCACGTATGAAAAAATATTTTCCAAAGTACATAGCTGCAATTGTTTATATACGTACAAAAATTACCTATTGGCTAACATCTTCCGATAGTCAACTATAAATGCATATCTTTTTTACTATTTATCGCGCAAGGCAGAAGCAGTTATAGTCTAGTTTGAAATTCTGCCTCCCACTCCGAGGGGTCTGGGTTCAAACCCTGGCTCGCACCTCAGACTTGTTACGTGCGTTTTCGAACTTAGTGATTTAAATATCACTCATTTCTCTAGTATTGTCTATTGTTACCTCTGTATATTGTGTGTCTATTGTCTATGTCCATGTGGGCACAGATAGAATTTATGTTGAAGTACAGTTGATCACGAAACTTCACGCTGGTGGTCTAGCGTCGAATGATAAGTAGGCAATTTGTTAAACCCAAGCGCGCCGCAAGACGCCCTTTGATGACATTCGCATTCATATTAACTATAATGAATGCTACATATCAACCAATCGTTGCACAAATTGTATTTATTTGAAGAATGATCATATAAATTTATACATCTATAGTAATATTATAAAGAGGTAAGATTACTGCGTATGTAATGAATGAATGTGCGTATGTACTGTGTATGTAACGAATAGGCTCAAAAACTGCTGGGCCAATTTAAAAAATTCTTTTACCATTTGAATGCTATATTAACGCTGATCAATATAGGCTATACTAGCTTTTGCCCGCGACTTCGTCTGCGTGGAGCAGATTGTATATATATTATTTGCAATAATAGTATCCTAAGAAATTAAAATGCTGACCAACGTCACTATTCCACGCGGACGAAATCGCAGGCAAAAGCTAGTGTTATATAAAATTATGCTTCATATTCGTATACACCTTAAAAAGTTTCTAAGTTTCCATCTCCTTTCAATAATATTAATAAACTGCATGATCCATGGTTATTTCTGTTTAATTTATTATCAATATATTTTAGTTTAATTATACTTAGGTAGAGAAATACGTCGAAACCTATGAAAGATCATTACGTCTTTGGATGGATTTATTGTTACGTGTAGGTCAAGACGTTTGCGTGATTAGGCGACAATGTAAAATGCTTCAAGTGTTATTAAAAAAATATGAGAAAATATTATTAGAGCAGTGATAGCCTAGTGGTTTGAAGTGCAGCCTCCCACTCCGGGGTGACTGGGTTCGATCCTGGCACGCACCTCTGTCTTATGACGTGCGTTTTATAAGTAAACATTCAAATACCACTTGCTATAACAGTGACGGAAAACGTCGTGAGGAAACCTTACAGATGTTTAAAATTATATAATATTTTCTGGGGTGTGTGAACTCTACCAATCCGCACCTGGCCAGCGTGGTAGACTGTGGCCTAAATCCCTCTCACTGTGAGAGGAGACCCGGTCCAGCAGTGGAGCAACAAAATGAGGCGAAAAAAAATTATAGGTACTTCGCGTATGTAATGTGGAGCAATGATGTATCTTATTTGCTAAGTATCAGCTTAAAGGTGTGTAACATATACGGGCTAGGCTCGAAAACGACATGCAAAGTCGTTATTAACAGAATGGCAATAGATCCAGTAGAATGATGTCCATTAAAGTAATTGCTTTGACATTTGATGACATGTTGTGTATTTAACGTAGGTATATGACACAATGAAAATAACGAATGCTACTAATTGCTCTGTCATGTAAATGTTTTGCTATTTGAGCTAATTGCGACAAAAATTGTGTATGCATGAAGAGAGTGATGTAGACGAAGCGCGTCAGGTTGCAATTACAGAGATATTTGGCACTCGGTGCGCCCTGCCTACCCCGTTAGGGACCAGGCGTGGTGTTGTGTGTGGCAAAAATTGCAATAACACGATGTATTTGGGTTTCAAGGTTTTTGATGCTATTATATTGTAATTATTGTATTCGGGAAAATAGATGTTACTTAATGATAATATTAGAAGATACAAAGAGTTTCGTACTCTGATTTTTAAACTAGGCATAACTTGAATGTACCTTTTAAAGGTTCCCTAGTCACTATAAAAAAGGTATTAGTATTAAATTATTGGCATACAAAGAAAGAAGAAGAAATTTAATTCCATTTAGGAACTTTATTCCGTGTTCTTGTATTAAAGAAAACGATATCATCAAGTACGATTCCTCTATGTTCCTTTTTCCGAATCAAATGAATGAAATTATATAGCCATTTGAACTTGAATCAGCGCTCACTGCACTTGCAAAGTGTAATTCACTGTTACAAACCCATTAGCCGTTATGCATTATGTCATAATTGACTCATCGCATCTATTTGCGTTTCTGAATCCACTCTGCATGCATTGAACACTCGCCTACGAAAATCCGGTGTTTGTGATATAACAACTGTTGTAATCAAGGTTACCGATTTATTTATACTTTGGTTAATATCTTTGATTTTATGTCACTTATATAGCAATACAATTTGGAGGTAGAAAAAGTTAATATTACTATACCATCACGCCAGGTCTCTAAATGGTAAGCAGAAAGCATTGAGTGCCAAATAACTCTATCCTTGGATACCTGACGAGCATCTTCTGATGGAAACAACAAAATTGTCATAGACATCTTGAACATCTATCTCCCTCTGATTTCATACGAAACATAATTCCAAAGAATCTCTCGTCTTTTGTTTACACCTGTGTATGTCGATGTCTACTATACTAAAGATACAGGGTGTTCTAATGTAGGAATTACCGTGTGGGTTCATTTATCTGTATTTATTTTTCATTCTGTAGATGAAGCACGTCAGGTTTGTTAGGACAGAGATATTTGGCACTCGGTGCGCCCTGCCTACACCGTTAACGACCTGGCGTGATGTTATGTTGTTGTTGTTGTTATTGTTATTTATTTAACATTGAATTTATTTGAGTGAGGTACAGAGAGGAACGGTCGAATTCATTGCTATTCATAGCACTATATCTGTAAAAGGAGGACGGAGCAAAATAATGAATAAATCTACAAATAAACGCGACGATCGTGCAGTCAATGTTACGGTGCATACATTTGCCCGGCTTTTCAGTTTTATAGTGTCACTAGCTGACCCGGCAAACGGTGTTCTGCCATATAAATTATAACAGTATTTCTCTACTATATAATGTATGTTAACAACATACATATAAACCTTCCCCTTGAATCACTCTATCTACTAAACAAAACCGCATCAAAATCCGTTGCGTAGTTTTCAAGATTTAAGCATACATTATAGGGACAGAAACCGACTTTGTTTTATACTATGTAGTGATAAGCGAATGTCAATATCTACTCACCATCTTATAGTATACTAGCTTTTACCCGCGTAGTGACTTCATCCGTGTGAAATAGTGACTTTGGGCAGCATTTTAATTTTATTACGGACCGCCGAGGGTACAAATTATTAAACTATTAATATCGCTATTAAAAAATAGGGGTTAGTGGTAGAAGGTCGAAAATTGTGGGTTGTACGTATTTTTTAATGCCGAATTATAAAATAAAAAAAATTGTTCAAAAAATAAAAAATAACATTATGGGGTGGACCACCTTTATCACTTAGGGGTATGACAAGTAGTTTACGTCCTATTCTCAGAACTACAGAATGCACACACAGAATTTCAAAAGAACCGATCAAGCCGTTTCACAGGAGTTTTGTTACAAACACTGTAACACGCAAATATATATATTAGGTCCATCTTCCGAAATCCAGCGGTATTTCGCAGGCCTTTCCAGGTCATCAAAGAGTCTGGTAGCAGCCGACCTAAGTCAATATACAGAGCTGACTTAATTACAATATCCAATCTAATAGGAAGGTAGCCCCTTTAATGTCTGAACGTGTTCCATATTACTTAACTTGATATATGGTTTCCACTAGATGGGTTGGGTATTGAACTTTGAGTGCTACATCATCATTAATTCGGTAACTAACTTTCGTCGAATCACTTATATTGTGATGCGGGGAAGAGGAGAGCTTTTGAACTCTAATGGATTTGAATACATTGAACAAAGCTATAACACAATAGAATGCATAAAACTAATCGTCGCCATGTTCAATTTCAGACTGTCCTGCTTATATATTTAAAATTCTTTTTGAAGTTAAAAAAGCGAGATAATACCTTTTTATTTACCATTTATATTTTCGGAGACAGCCCTAAATATTCATTCAAAGATAACTTATAATACAAGACTATTAGTTAGAATATACTTACAATTTTTCAAGATGTTTACAAAAGGCATTTAAGTCTGGCCAGTGTTATTGACCAAAGGTCAAATTTTTTTGCAAGTGGAATTCCAGGGAGTTCTGACCAACCAGTCCACCATAAGTTTACTTAAACTCTCTTTAGTTCGCCGAGAAGATTCAAGTTTGGTTATCCAACGATAACAAGGATGAACCACTTTGAAAAGTTTATCGCTCCTCCACCAGTTATTATATCACGGAGATAACAATTTCTCAGTACCATACAGTTTATTCAATTAAAACATATATTTACGTTTCTGGGAATACTGTTTGCAGTAATTTTCTGCAAAACATACATTAGCTACCATCAATTCATTATATATTTATGAAATCTCCACAATAGTAAAGATACAACACGGTATGTAACTTAAATTAAAAAATAAATAAAAATGAGCTAAGTGCATTACATTAAACATTGAAACATATTAATGTAGAGCATGTTGTATTGAAGCTGAAATAAGTAACAAAATACTGACTTACAGAATTGACAAAACTCCTATTATTTTGTAGCCGAATACTCTGAAGGAAAAACGAATAGGGTATCACACGCTCTCATAAAACTTATTATTTATAACAGTGCCGAGAATTTTTGTTCCTCCGGCTTTTTTCACTCGATCTACACTACAGCAAAGCCGATGCTCGAAATAATATCACCTAATCCCGGATATTCTAAATGTAAGTTTTGATATAAATGTGATATATAGGTAGGTACCCACTGATCTTAATATCCATATACTCGTATATATTAAGAGGGTTTCTGTCTTTAGTGACTCACCACGATATCTCTGGAACTATCAGGCGTAGATTTGAAATTTGGCAGGAATATTTCTTTCGCTAAGTAGAGATCAGCTAAGAACGGGTTTATGACATTCCACCACCAACGAGGATTGCAGGGACGTAAACGATGTAAATTGGTATATCCAAAACTACAGCACCGACAAACCTGAAATTTAGTAGGAATATCTTTTTTGATACTTTGAGGTGAACTAAAAACACATTTTACGAAATTCTACCTCCAAAGGGTAATGCGAGGGCGGGGCGGGAGCTGGACGAAGTCGCGGGCAAAAGCTACTAATATACATGTTTCTATGATTTTAATATCAACGGTCCTATGTTTGGGTTCTGAATGAATGTCTGTCTGTATTATCATATTGAGGACGTACGTGCGAAACATTACTTATATATCGTATGAGTAGTTTCTAAATTGAAAACAAACAAGTGGAACGGAGAGGGATATATGAATTTGTCAAATCCGACAAAACATGACATTCCCAATTGTACTGCCACCTGCAGGCATCGCTGGGATTACATTGTAATAAAACAATAACGTCTTCACAGTATGTAGGTGCCGAGGGAGACCAAGACTGTCCTATCTCGACCAAATAGGTCAGACACTGGCTGACGGGGAAGTCAAGTCTCCGAAACCGGCGCGTATGAAGGAAGCGAGTTATGAATGTAGACGAAGCACGTCAGATTTGTTAGGACACGGATATTTGGAACTCGGTGCTTATTGCTTGCCCCGTTAGGGACCTGGCGTGATGGTATAATAATAATAAAATTTTGACACTACATCAGTAGCCCGAGCACGAACTTTACCAGAGTTACTAATGTTACGGTATCGAGAATACGATACTTTTACATTACGTTTACGTTAGTCTACAGCACGAAGTACTATCGAATACTTGTCATTTTCATACAAAACGCGGAACGTTTACATTAACTTAGACGCTAGGAAATCGGAAGTATGGTTCGTGCTCGCAAAGTTAGTTCCTTTTACGCACGATAGGGGCGCTGTACATTTTTCATACATTTTTTTCCATTTACCGTACGAATACTTTGTCGCTAGAGGTTCGTGCTAGGGCCACTGTTGCTGTTGTCGTGAGTTCGATTCTTACACAGGACAAACATTTATGACATTAGCGCATATGTCCATTCTGTTTGGGTGTAATAAAACTGTCTTTACACTTATTAGTTTATATATATGTATTTGTCTATTAGCTGTCCGGTTACCATAATACAGGTATTGGATTGCCTGATTGGGATTCAGATATTACATGTACAATCGTCTAGATTATTATTAGTGTTGTCATTTATATTAGCACAGCATATCTGGCGACTGATCCCTTAATGTTGACGCTTTGTGGAACAGACCACTGGTGCTCAAGGAACGAATAGGGCGTGGAAAAAGATTTTATCGTTTATTTTTAAATCGTGGAAACATTTAATGGTGGCAACCGCGATTATAGTGGCGCCCTCGGTGTCGCTAAAGTAGCTCGATGTAACACTGCAGGGTAGACTTAATTTTTCGTATTGAAATGAAAAACTTGTAATTAAAGGGTACCCGAGTGCTTTAAGGTAAATTATATAATAAAACTGCGCGTTTAATTTACGCGAACGATACATTAAAACGCTCCCCCGCCCACCCCGCGGGGTGGGATTCTTCCGATGACGAGGGTAGTTCTAATTTATTGTGAAACTTAATTACAGCAGTTAAGTGTCATATTACACCTGGATGAATTCTGCTAGTTATTTACGCGCGCTAACTTGGATAGGCTGCAATCGATAGAGGGGTAGTTTAAGCTTAGATCGCCACGCTGCTCCAGTTTGAGATTCAAAAGTTAAATTAAATATATAAATATCGAATGTGATGGCCGTACGTGAATTCAACCCAAGATCTTATTCTTTTCGCACTATTATTATTATATAATGGTAAGTTAGCAACTATACGAACGGTTTGCGGTATATTTAGTTTTTTTTACATTAATTCATATAGGTGGATATGTAAATAGCATCAACATACGCAGCGCAGTTGGCAGCGAAGTAGACCAGTATGCTAAATGCGATTGCGCAAAAACTGTGAATAGAAAGTCGCGAATCTTTTCACGCGGAATCGAGAGCAAAATTTTACTTCTAAATACTTATATTTTTTTGCGAGTCAATGCGTGCATTCAGCTTGTTGGGTTCAAATGTGAAAATCATATACAAAGCTCATCGTGTCCTGTTCGTGCTTCTCTTCTGACACCTTAAATGTTTTTTTACCTATTATTACTTTTATACTTCTCTGTTTTTTCTATGTTACCTACGTATGTTAAAGATATATTTATATAACCTCAAATGACAAATGACTATTTCGCAGTTACTCATTTTATTTATTTAATTATTTAATGTAACGCCTTTAACAATGTGTAGATCTATCGCAGGATGGAAATAATGTCTAAAGTCATTTTTTCACCAGTCAACTTAAGATTAATGGTGTTATAATGCAATATTAATTAAGTGTCATAATTAACATTTACTACGGTCAAAGAGTGCGCATATTCAAAGCGAGAGTTCGTATTCAAAGGTTTCTATAGACTAAGAATGTAGAGACTTTTTATATTGGTTATAAATTATTTGAATATACAAATCGATTTTTTTTCGATAATCTCGATCAGTCTGACAAACTATAACGTTTACCGAGCAGCAGTCGCAGTGGTAGAAATAAGAAAGGAAATAGACAAGAAAAAAGTGAACCAACCAAGGAAAAAGGCTTAAAGGAAGACGGAATCGCCCGCAAATTCCTGAGCGCTGTTAGTCTGCCAAACTGACCATCAGTGAGAAAAAAAAAGTCGATATAATAGTGCATGCGCCGGCGCAGTATCGGGGTCAAGGCGACGCAACTTTCGAAACGCCCTCCCTTCCCCTCGCGGCGTACCCTGGTGACGCTCGGGCTTTGTTATTTATAGTGTGTGTAGCCATCAGCTTTTTATTTTTTCCATTTATTTATTTATTTATTTTTTTGTATGCGGAAGAGCCCGTTCTATCTATTTAACTTTTCGTGCAAAGGTGCATTGGAAATTGAAGGCACTCGTGAAGTTTGCGTATTAAAACAAAATTATTATATGCACGCGATACGGAGTTAAATTATTGAGCAGCCTTATTATAATTTTTGAGCAATCATTAATCAAAAGCGAAAGCTAAGTTGCCAGTAACCTCAACGTTGTTTTTGTTCAGTGGATTGAGCAATTTTTGATATTTTCAAGTATCTCGTTATTTCTTTTCGAAACGTTTCTTTTATTCATACATACATACATTCATCTACATGTTTTCTAGTACAAATAAATTGGCAAATTTATAACCACAATTTTTTCAACCCCCTTTGTGTTCCAGTAAGTATACACGGATGTCCTCTCATATGGAGAAGCTTTAAAGCTACCACGCTGACTCACTGTGAATTAGAAGTCTGCACACATCTTATAAGAAATATGGAGAATTATAAGGTGTGCTGCTTTCTTTACAATATTTTACTTCGCCTTTATAGCGAAAGCTAGATGATACTTGTTAGGATGCCTGTCAGGGTTTGAACCGAAGACCCCAGGAGTGCGAAGCTGAAATGTAAACCACTGGACAATCGGTACTTGGAAGGCTGTAACCGTATAAGGTGCGAAAGTAGTATTTGTTTTTTGTTAACATAGGTTGACATCAGCTGTGAATATTCAGGAGCAATGACCCGACAATAGTGATGATTATGCACGTACCAAAATTTACAAACAGGCATCTGATAAGCGAACTGACATACCTTCACAATACCACCAACTAAATAGACTTGGTGATGTGAGCGCTTATGTATGAATTGTTATATTTTGTTATCAACTTCGTGCCTATCGCATATTTTATACCACGTTTCAGTGTTCATAGCTTTTATATATAAATGAGAAATTCATTCTGTCCTGTTTTTTTCGTCCAATTTCACGGCTGAATCGATTTTGACGAAATCAATAATATAGATAGCTCGAACTTTGAAGAAAGACTCAGGTCATATTTTTTTATAATAGCTTAATGTAATACTTAACAAAATTTAAATCTGTATAAATTTCATTTACAACATTGGTGTTATTGCAAAGTAGAGTCGCTTAGTTTATTAATAAATAAATAGAAACACTACACCTGTACATTAGGTGGAAAAAGGACAAAAACTATGGTCCCAACACATACACACACATATATCCCGACTCGCCGTGATCTATAAAACACACGTTTACCTATTAAAAGACGTCGTTACAAATGGAAAACAAAAAAATCATCAGCCTTTTCGTTGCTACGGAGATAAATTGTTTACCTTGTTTAGTTTGCACTTTGAAAAAGACGCCATCTATATTTTAGAGTACCGTTTCGAAGACGTTCGATCATTTGAATTTCGAATTTAGTATCGGTTAACATTCCTTCCTTTTTCAAACGATATTCCTAGCAGAATTATTTCAACTTACATTGCATCTTAAACTGCTTTTTTCATTGAAAAAGAAAACAGATTATTCTTTTACATATTTACAGTTATTCACGATCCCATGAGAGTGTCGCGCGTGATTAATTTGGTCGTATTTGACTGGAGAACGCGTCAACAGGCAAACAAGCGAAGCAATGAACGCGATCGTTATTGATAGGGAGCATTTTTGTTTTGCGGCGAGTAGCTACTGACCTCGAAGCGGTACTCGGTACATTAGTGTAAGGCACACAACTCTTCATTTTGCGGCCCGGTGCGATCTCAAGGTTGTCTACAATGAGTAAGCAGAGACGAGACAAGTGGCGATGCGCGTACTTTTCCTTGTGGCTCCTTTATGCGTTTCACTCGCGTTAGCGAGGCCCTACGCGCTTTAGACGACGCTCCATCGTTTATGCGTTCCTAGTACTCATATTGAATTAGCTTTTTTTTTTTATCGAATCAAAATCACAGCTTATGTGTTATAGAGTACAAACTAATACAGTAAAAATGTATATCACGATATTTTTCTTCATTATTTTTCTATTCCATGTAGGAAATATTATAAATTCTGTATTTTTTTTTTCATTCTGCAAAATGAACGCGATAAACAAACTTGATATTGCGAATACTCATATTATTCTCAATATGATATTGCGAATATTACCATAACCGAACCCACAAACCCTGGCGTAGTCCAGAACGACCACTAAATCAAGGGATAATAATATTTTTCCTACTGGCTCTTGTTCCGGTGGAGAGAAAAATTAATTTCGTCCTTCTGTTGATCTCGCCGTTTCCGGTTCAGCCCATCCACAGGTAATTCTGGTTATTGTAACCACGTATCCTATCGAATTTATCTTTATTTATACCATAAAGTATTGATGTAATACATAAGCATTATTGTTGATATTTTTATAAATGTACATTTAATTAAAATGCACATACAGAATATATTTGTTCAATCATTATAATCGAATGATGTTATGTTTTTATAACTAGACGTAGCTGTTGCTGTGATCTCTGTCCACCCGTTAGGAACTTGGCGTAATGATATAGTGGGATGGTATGCTTACCTTAAGCGTTGGAGCATCTAAGTTAGTTCTATGGTCGTGCAAGCGTGACCATGCATTACGTTTGCCTACATCTGTAGCATGTCGAGGCTTTAAAACATAACTTCTTTATACTTGTATGAAGCTGACAGTAGCGCTTTCACTTTTTCATTCGTTAATTAAAGAATTAAAGTTGTAAAAATTCGTTGAACACAACATTTATTTACGAAAGGAATCATGAATAACCGCTGTAGCATTTAAGTAAATAGATAAAAAGCGTCAGTTGGAGGTTCAAGGCGGGCCTGTAGGAAATGACGAACACACCGAGGCTCCATTTATGAAATACATTTTCGAGAATGAATTAAAAGTTCAAGCGCATTTACAGCAAAAGGGCACAGGGTAGCTGATGGTTGACCGAACGATAAATAGTCCGCTATGAAGATAAAAACATTTCGTTGATTAATTAATATTGTAAATGACGTCAAATACCAAAGGAAAGTGAAATGATGTTCAAAATAGCTGTAAAGGAAACAAAAGAAAATCCACAGTTTATGGAGTTCTGAAAAATGTTTTCTCTAAGAGTGTAGTGTCTGACTATAGCCTTAAAGCTTTTCCGCTATCAAAGAAGAACTATGCAACATACCTTGTGTCGTCCCGATGTAGGAGCAGCGTGCCAGAGAAGGCTTGTTAAAGTGCTAAACCAGAAGTCGTGGGTTCAATTCCAACCAAACAAATATTTGCGTGATGAGCACATTTGTTTGTTCTGTATCTGGGTGAAATGAAACTATCTATATAACTATAATATCGTATGTATATATGAATGTTTATCAGTTGTCCGGCTACCACAACACAGACATTAAATTGTCTAATTTGGAGTTGTTCCCAGATAAAAAAAAGAATATACAAGCTGCAATTACTACTGTAGACGCCGTTAATTGCAGCTTGAATTCAATTATATATCTTTTCCAAGCTGCCATTTCATATCATAAAGGACTGTAAAATCTTTCACGACAAATGTATACATTTCTGATGCTATCAGAACCCATACTGCCTAAATGACGCGTAAGCAAATAGTATGAGCAAGTACACATTAAATTGCATTTACATATTGCAGGTGCAACCTTTTCGCACTAGTATCGTTCTTAAAGCAAACACTCAAAATGCTAGTAGTCGGTAATATTTTCCAATACCACTTTAATAATGGTAGGTACATAAAATTGTACATAGTATAGAGACATTCGACAGATAAATTGCAAAAAGACACGTTAAATTGTCTGCATGTAAATGCACAGCTAATATCAATGACGTTGCGTCTCAAAATGCACAGAATGCATCGCTGCACCGGGCGGCCTCGGCGGCCGCTTACTATTACGGAAGTGTGCGCTCCATAGATTTATTGCACGATCGCAAACTACAATTGAAAATCGTAAACTTCACAAACTAATTTAATGATAATACATTTTTTAAATTAAATTTATACAAATTATTTTTTTATACCTCAAATTTGTACACTATTCACGGTAAAATGTAGATTGATATAAATAACTCTGTAAAATGTTTATAACAATACAAATTCATGTAGGATTCTAATGGTAAAAGAATTTTTGAAATCGGTCCAATAGTTTCGGAGCCTATTTAATACAAACAAACAAACAAACAAATCTTTCCTCTTTATAATATTAGTATAGATAATGTATAATGCTCATGCTTATTAAGTAGCATACGTTTTTATAGCTATCGTTTCGATATAATAAAGTAATATTTATAGTGAACCGCTTAAACATGTTCAAATTATGTTATAAAAATAATATTGTTCAGAGCGGTCTACCTGCTGGTTTATATTATTTTTGTACTTATATATTTGAAGTTAAATATAAATGTCAATTATTGCATTTAGGTATGAAGAGACTTACACGGAACCACGCGAGCCCTAAGGCATGTCGCATAAAGGCTACCACTGACAGGATTATTGGTTAGTTGCTTAATAAATTAATTAGTATCAGTAATACACAATTCTCATTATGTTGTCGCTAAACCTCATCGGAGGCTTTAAAGGTAGTTAAAAAATGTCACCCTTAACTCGTATCTCTGACAACTTTACTGGAGCAGCGTAGAGGAACGTGCTTCAAGCTTCCCACATAAATATGTGGGACAAACCCGTGATCATAATTAGGATGAAATGTTCCAATTACGTCTATAATCAAGTTTCTTCTATATAGTAGTACCCAAAGGTTGTCTGGTAGAGATCGCTTTTTAGCGATAAGACCGCGTTTTTTGTATGTCTGTCTCTATATTTTATGGTGTACTATAAAATATATTTGTATTGTATTGTATAACCTTATTGTGGCACCATTCATGAGGACTCTAGACAGCCCTACATTGTTTTCTATACGAACCGTCGAAGAATGCACCGAATCAAAAACACTTGGAACGTAGGAAACAAACCGACATCATGAAGCAACTAGCAAAACGAAATATCCGACAGCGACCGCCGCATTGACACGCAAATTAGCCATTATGCGCTCTAACCCATTGTGTTAAGAGCTACGCGAGTGTCTTCGCAAGCCGAAAGCAGATTAAACGACTGTATGCCTATCGCTCTTCGTGAATATCGTTTTCCAACAAGAAGCGTTTGCGGAGCAGTGCCACAAATGTGTTAAGGCGTGTGCTGTAAAACTGACACGCTCTCGCCTCGTGCTGCGACAGCCGAAGTGCGATAAGGACGCCAAATCATTTACATGTGAGGCCAAATGAATTGGTTGCGAACGTTTTTTTTTGCAACTGCATGTAGGTTATGTTCTTATTGATTTCTAAAAAGTATGTATGCCATAAAAAGTAAAGGCTAGAGCACGTTATTACCGCGCCGGACGTTTGTTAACGCCGTTTTATTAATAAAACCATTAGTCTTGTTTGTATAAAAATGCGGAAGTAGATATATATGTTTAAAACACATATTTCACGTGCTTACGTTTCATACCATTAAGTATTTGTATCATCTATCACATAAATCTCCATCACCAAGGGTTGATTGGGAGAGAATTTCATTAAACATTAAGTACATCGTACCTTTCAACTTATGGTATAACAACATTTTTATAACTAATAAATAGAAATTTTTAACTTAAAAATTCATTCATAGATAATACTTTGAACTTCTAATGTACATTCGTGCTAATAAAATATAACAATCATGTAGTAGTGTTACGAAAACTATTGTCGAAAACATGTTTGAAAAATATTAATGGTGAAATTTAATTTAAAACATATATAAGCTTCTCATAAGGCAGGGTCGCGGTTAAACGCTAGCTTAAAGTGGCATGGATAAATTTCTTAAAAGTACTACTATGTATGTAACAGGTGTTGACGAAATTAACATCTTTTACATTCACCAGTCTCCTATTGAGAACGACTAATTACTGTGAAATAAAACAAGCATTTTAATGCAATCGATTAAAATTGGTAATATAAATCACATCTAACTGTCGAAGGGTATACGCCCGGGTGCAATGTAGAGCTAGCTCCACTTACCCTTGACTTGGGAAATCTAGCGCGCTATTCATATCAGGTCCACACAACATTCCCGGTCTATGATTGGATGTGGTATTATCGGACGACTACATTATACAAATAGCGAATGAAGACATTTGTATTCCGATCAACAAACGATTCGTAACGTTTTAATTTGAATTTATGTAAAGATTTAAATCCAATAAGACTTTTTTCCACATCGAACGGTAACCAACATACCTAAGATAATGTTCTGTGAAGCGTGAGCTCTGCCTATCCGCACTTATCTTTGGACTATGCCCTTAAGATCTTCTCACTATAACAGAAGACCCTTGTGTTGGACAAAGGAAGAATAAAACTGTTAAAAATACATTTTCTTTATTGGTTTTTCTAGGTAAGCATTCGTAATGAAACATTTTTTTTATTTCTAAAGATTTACTACTTACTGTTCAAGTATAATAAACTAAATCACTGGATCAGCACGGTGAAGCATTCTTCGGAATGACCATACTTGTGTCAACAGATCCACGCGTAACAGTGGATTATAAAACGCCCAATTACTTTTCAAAATATTATACTACACAGTAAACTGATGTGCTGAACTTTGCAACCTTGTTAATATCCTTTTAGTATCAGTGTTTCAGCTGTAAATTATTGTGTCACTCTCTTTTATAACTCAGAAGTCATAGGGCACTTGCCGGGTCCGAGCCCCTAACCACTAAACCAAGAGATCAGTCAGTCATTATTATTCTACCATCACGCCAGGTCCCTAACCGGGTACGCAGAAAACACCGAGTGGCAAATATCTCCGTGCTCATCTGACGTGCTTCTGCATTCATCTCGCTCATGCATACACTCCGGATCTGCAAAAAAGGCTTTTTGGAGTCCTTCAGGGCTGGCAACGTATTGGTGACGCATCTGGTGTTGGCAATGCCCACAGGCGACGGCGACTACTTACCATCAGGTGGCCCGTCTGCCTGTTTGTCAGTCAAATTAAAAAAAAAAACCCTTGACTCTCGAGGTCAGGTTTCCACATGTCAAAACACAAATATTACAAAACCTATATCCGTCCTATTCGTGTTCATTATGAGGCAAGGTGTTTAACCTCGTATCTGGCTCGTGGATCTCGTCTGCAGTCTGCTCTCAAATCAGTTACTTTTTCATGCAAATTAGACCCAGAGGTAGCAATGTATACAGAGAATCTTAACACTGAATATATATACGAGAATATAAATTGATTTTATTATTATAAAAATTACTAGCTGTGACCGCGACTTCGTCCGCCTTACTTTATTTAATTCTAAAATGAAAGTAGCCTAAGTTACTCGTTATTATATCAGCTATCTGCCAGTGGAAGTCCCGTCAAAATCGGTCCAGCCGTCCTAGAGATTAGCCGATACAAACAAAGAGACAGACACGAAAATTGTAAAAAATGTTATTTAGGTATATGTACCGTGTTTGTGATATCTGGTGTGCTTAACATACTGCCATGTGATTCCTAACTAGATACTTGTACTATGATGACCATAACTGATAAACATACATGTTAACATAATATGTTATGTAATACCCTCTGCCCACCCCTATGTGAAATAATCGTAACTGTATTAATATACATTGCATTAGTAACGATTTTTGGTACTTAAAATATGTTTAATCCCAATTTTCTCATCACCTACATACATATTATGTGTATATGACAATACTATAAGGTGTGTTGACATTGCTTGTCGTTTGATTGTAGGTAGTGTTTCAGGAGGTAGTGCTTAGTATGCTAGTAGTATACAGTCGTCTATGTAAAGTTCATGCTCTACTCCTACATTGTAGCTACTGACGTGGCTATTATTGCACTGAACAATAATCTCTTGGTTCACTATTTTTTGCGTCATTTTGCGATGCTGTTTTTTCATCTATACAAAGACGCAATCTAAGGACACGTTTAGGATTCTCATTTCGTTAGGGTGCATTTGGACAGTGTGTAATCTAGACGAAGTGTGGAATGCCCTGACAGAACATGGGTTGTCGTAATAGCTCTCGCTCCAAGAGTCCTGGGTTCCAAGCGACTCCCAAGTTGTTATAGCAACTAACTACTTATTTGGCGGATTTTTTTTTTGTTACAAGTGGCGAAAATCAGAGTTATTAACACTAAGAAATCGCCTATGCACAGGCAACGGATGCAAATAAATGCATTTAGAAATGCAGAGCTGCGACTTTCTTACGTTGCATCTTTATCGGGTGAAATTTAGAAAGCGTATTACTTTGAATTGAGCGAATTAAATGCATTAAATGAGTGTACAAACGCTTGGGGCTTAGCGGTTGGTGTACATTGCAAACGATATGTGCAGTAAGGAACGCTAGTCGCAGCCGGTTTATCTCCTCTAGGGGCTCAATTTTATAAACGTCCTGTTGTTTTTCGCTGCTATAGTCAGGTAACAGTTGTGGAATGATATAAAAAAGCGGATAGAAAGAAGATAACAGAAAGAGTCAATGATTTTCTAGACAAAAGTGCTGCGGCCTAGACTGTACCTCACTTACCATGAGGTAAGTTCGCACTCAAACTCAAGCCTGTTTCACTACTAAAATATATTTGATTTGATTTGAAAATCAGAGGGTATAAGGAAAAGTTTCAAAGCTCCGACATAGATTAGTTATCCTGTACTCCGTGCTCCTCCATATAATAATGGCAAGAGTTTTTAACTATTATGCGGAGAGGAGTGATATTTAAGTGAGCATATACTTCGAAAGTTTTGTTTAGTGTGTTTTAGAATTTACTTGTATCTTTCTGTATGTTAGTGCATCGTTGTAGCTATAAATCGAGTATGTTCTATTCGAATTATTAACAATTTAGATAAAATACGAAGCAAATTAACGTATAAAATGCATATTGTATTTTCGTAAATATTAACAATATTTTATAACAATAAAGAAAGTAAGATTTTATACACGTGGTAAGGACCACGCTGCCCTAATCTGGGTAAATATGGATTACAACCAGATGAAATCAAATACATTACCATAAGTGAAATATTGGCATTTTTATAAGCAGTATATGGCGAATTCTATTTAAAAGATGTGGGCAGAAACCGCTAGTGCAGGCCTGCCTGCCCCGAGTCGTAAGATGAAAAGTCAAGTCCTTTTAACAATTTCATGTATTTGGGAAGTTCTTTCTCGTATTATTTAAAAGCAACTTTAAAATTAGCCTTCTCTTGCTTAATATAAAGCAACAATCGTCTGAGCAAAACATATTTTTTCTCTTGAGGTCCGGCATCAGCTTTTTCTAGGAATAAATAGTAATATTTTTCTCCTGGCTTGTGATACATATTGCTAGAGGTTCCCTATAGATGCTCTTATGAAATATACAAATAGGAATTAGATAAAAGAAACAATTTTTTTTATTAAACGTACCTTAAAATTTTTCTTAGGCTTGTGGTAGGTATATATTGCAGGTACTTCGGTATGGATGTAATAAATTATACATATTACAAATAAAACGGATATGCAATTTTCAATTGAACGTAATCTAAACGGAAAACCAGAAAGAGTTTTTAAAATGTGTAACCTTACATTTTAGAGGGAACAAAAATAAATATTATACGATATATTACAACTTTCTAGAGCCCGATTTAATAACACTAAGCTAGGAATAATAACAGTGTATTAAACTTTATACAAATGGAAGTCTTCCACCTCTGCCAACTAGAGGTAAGAAAGAGGTAATTCTGGTAAGTTTAATTATTGATGCATATTTTTATACAAAACAGCAATTTTAAATCTCTGCTTTAACAGTAAAAAAGTCACAGTGAAATAATTCACGAAATGTTAAGCGGTTAATCATATTTTAAATACGTTTCGGATACAATATAAATTATTCCAATACCTACTGAATTGTGTGCCGTCACAAATGTAATTTGTAGGATCGTATTGATATTTGATTTGAAATTAAGTGCAATTATTGTCGATACGCAATGCACATGAAAGATTGCGCCTGCGCACACCGTAGGCTTCGCGAAAAACAAAAAACAGAAAAGCAAGATGGCGGACTTGCTCGCCAGTTCCTAGCGACGCTGACGTCACTGGACGACGTGTCCTTGTGTCTAGTGTCTAGCCCGCTTTTTATTCGATATTATATTGTATTGTAAACAAAACAACTGTGTGTCAATTCTATCCAGGTACGTTCTGATTTACGCATCTCTGTACCCGTGTCGGCGAATATCGAATGGATTCTTAAAATAGCTTTGTGACAAATACGCGGCAAAATGTATATTTTGCATTAATATTTCCGAGGTAATATTGGAACACAAAAAAAAAGTTAAACATAAAAGGCATGCAAAACGAAAAGTGTAAAAAAATAAATAAAAAGTACTTACCAAAAAAATAATCAACCGAAAACACAAGTGTCCAACAAAAAATATTCTAAATAATTATAAAAAAATAATAATCACAACACGACACGAGGCACTGGTACAGTCTTTTGTAAAATCAAAAAGAAAAAATCTTGAATACATTTATTTGTGATCGTTTAAGTCATTATCGGGACTTGTCTGTAAAAAATGGCAAATTTAAAAAATACAGCGCCCGCCTCCGTATTTTAGGTCGAAACGCCCGTTAAGAAATCTTTCGAAAATACGAAATAAATGTTTATTTATCTATTAGACGAATATAAAATCAAATTAGAATCCAACTAGATCCGGCCGCCGCGAGATCTTTATTATTCAAAAAATTGCGACGAACTGGCGCGCTAATAAAGCTGGCAGGAAGGACGCCTTTTCATAGTGATGTAGACATAAAATACTTTTCAAAAATCTCCAACGAGCGTTTTGAGCCAAAAAATCTAACCTAACCTAACCCTGTCGGGCGGGCGACTGGCGGGCGCGTAGGGGCCGCATTGCCAAATATTTTTTTTGCATCTCGGCCGAATTATGCACTTGTATGCGACTTACGGCGTCCCTTCATTGTAGTGGTGCGACATGTACCGATTGGGCATTTTTATGTCTTCGCCGTGTGCGTGTCACACACACGCGCGGCATCGACGAAATTTTTACTCGTGTGCGTTCGGCGAGGCCCTTCGGCTCCGAGTTTCTTTAAAATTTCGGCGTGTTATGTAAACATGTAGGATTTTTTTTTTTTACAACCACTAAAATATTTAGGTGTTGCCCTGAGGGGTCGACGGCCGAGTTTTTCGGGAACTCTGACTAATTTCGCCAAAAGGATCGACGTTCGACGTTCACCATCGCGCCGGCAACAGAAGCTGCGTTGTTTACGAACGCACCAACCCGCGCACCGTCGTTCGGGCGTTTCGACGCGAGCGCATTTAAAAAAGTCCAACGCTGTTTTCGTTTCCGTAAAAAGAAAAGATTATTTTCCTCTCAGTCATTGTAAACTTCCGGATGTGCACATTTTGAATTACGAATCGTGCGTAGTATATACAAATATGCGTATATTTTTAACACTACCATATACCATGACTCGCCGCGATGGCTACCCGATTGTCCTTTAATCTCGTCAATGACGAATCCCGGCGGCCGGCACTATTCATCTATTTTGTTCGGACATTAAATTCGTGAGTCAATTAGATTTGACAACGGAAGGGGTCTATTATATTGGCTGGGAGTAAGCGACTTCCCACGTCTTCTAGGTGACCTATGAACAATAGGTAGCGACGTAAGCAAGAGTATTCACAAACACTGTACCTAACTCCACTCGTATCTACCTCATACTTATTTGTTACGAATTTGTGAGAACTATTAATTTATGCGGTCTACGTTTGTAAAAATACCTACGGATTTATCCTTTTCCTGTTGATTAGATATTAGAGTTATTATATGCGAAAACGCCCAAGGACATCTGCGACTAACTTCTACTATGATTGATACAACTAGTGTGAATTGGTTCTGTTAGTAATGCATTAATAAGAATATTAGTTGATCGGGGAGTCAAGAGTCTCCGACACCGGCGTGTATGCCTGAAGAGAGTGATGAATGTAGCGAAGCGCGTTAGTTTTGCAACAACAGATATTTGGTGCGCTGCTTTCTGCCTACCCGGTTAAGGACCTGGCGTGATTATTATAATAATAATTAGTTGGTTAGTATTCATTGAGAATATGACTGCGGTAATAGGACTATTAGTAAGATTAGTCTGGTTAGAATGTGTTAGTATTGCAATTAGTATTAGTTAGTATCAGTGCTATTAAAGATGCGTGCCTACTCTCATGGACTAAGATGATGGCCTCTAGCTTACACGTGGACAGTAATGCAGTAAATGCATATGTTATAGATTTATTATCATATTATTTCTGAAGGCTATCTCGGAACGCTTCATGTGCCTATTAAGTTAAGCCATCCTAAAGACTGTCGTGTACCTGAATTATTCATTAATATCTGTTTCATTAAATGAATCATAATCTGAATTGTGTATACTAATGACTACAATTATAATTTTTTCTTGGCGGAAGTAATTATGTGTATTTAATTGTATATAAAGTTAATTGAAAGTATCTATAAGCATTTTACTATTTCAAGATTTTCCAAACGGCTGACACACGAATGTGTCAATGTGACATCAATGAAGTATATTAAAAAGATTTTGCTACTTATTTTGAATTTAGCCATACGTAAATGGGTACATCACGCTACGTTTAATACGAATATGATGTATGAGTTAATTGAATTTTTACGAATTTCATAAATATACGTGCTGGTCAGGGTCATATCAAAATTTGAATAGGATTTCGTACATATTAAATCTAAGCTGCCTCGTTGGTCGTCCCTCGTTGGGTACTGCTGGATTTTTCTAATTTAGAATTTCCAGTAGTGACTCAGAGTCTGGATGTGTGCCCGGTGCATGGCAATAGGCTCACC
>DWUN01000363.1:0-24025 GCA_018249975.1 Passova gellias
ATTTCGTTTCCACCATAATCGGGTTGACTAAAATTATATCAATAGAATAATATAATATCTATCTGAATTCTTCGGTGTTCCGGAATCGAGAGGATTAATATAGGGAAGTTGCAGAGCGAAATCTGTTATTAATCTGACCGCTTTGGAAACATACTTTTGTGCTGCGGAAATGTTATTACAACGTTCTGAAACGAAATATTACTTATGGCACACTTTATAAAACATCGTAACGCAGTATATGGGTGTGTTATATCTAATTGTTTATTATATTATTTCACGGGTATTAGCTACCTTTTTATAGGAAAAACTCAATTTACCTCTAGAATAGTCACGACATGTGCTTGGGATTACGGATGTTTTTATTGTGAGGTTTACTTACGTTCCAATTCTAAAGGCAGTCATAACATGTGGGATAACAACATGTGAGTAAATTAATTCTGTCCTATTTGCTAATAGGAATGCCTAACCCGTTATATGTACATCCAAAATTAATAACTAATAATACATAATATTAACGAAGCTTTGCAATGTCATGGTTATTTAACAATTCGAGTTATTACAATTCAGAAGGCGCAAATAAGCTCATTATTACTGTTTATAGTGTAAGATATTTTCAATATAATGTTTTTTATTAAAAAATAGTCAAACTGTTTTTATTTAATTATAATATGATTCTGTTTGAAAATGTGTCACAAAAGATGTTTGTAAGTTTTTCTAGGCTGTGATCTTATATACTGTGGAAAGGCATATTGTTGAGATATTTATGTACAGTCAACCCAGTTTTCAGACATGGGACGATTTCGTAGTGCCAACTAACTCCTGCCAAGTCTACAAGATTGTCTAATGTACCATCAAAATTGGCTTGAATCCTACCATTCCAATTGCTGTAACTCTTAGTACTGCAAAGGAGTCAAAGACACTAACAATATAATAAAACTGGACTTCTCTACAAGAAGACTATACCGAAAATGCATTTCAGTTTGTCTATCTGGAGTATTGAAAAATTTCATAGATTTGTCATTAAAACTTGTTTGCTTTATTGTATACATATGTTTATCTCACTGACTCTTAACAAAGATTTGTAACTCGTAACAAAAGTACTCGTATCTAATGTTTTCCATCGTTTTATAAGTGGCTTCGGCCGCGAAGCATCCATTATCTTACCTTTTAAGATGGAATTGAATCATAAATTAATCTTAATAGCGTTATTTATCTGTTTGCGTTAAGTGCCTAACCAAAGCTAACAACCGCCCAACAAAATTATCTACACTTATTAGCACCATCAATTTGCTAAGCAGCAAAAAAAAAATATAACAATAATTAAAGAAATTCAATTCGTTTTAATCTAAAAATTCTAATAGAAGTTTAAAATATGGCGTTGTTAGTTACTATTACTAGAAATATCAAAGTAAAATCGAATGACATGTTGATATTTGATCCAAAAATGAAAGAAAAAAGCGGCCGCTAGCAACCCGCATTAGAGGCGCTGCACGCCATTCGCGTAGCTCGAATCTTTTGGAGGAATAACAAAAATATACGTGGTTAGTTACACTTTTTTTATTTTTTATTTAAACATTGCCTAAATTGTGCTTTCTCAAAACATGAATATATAAAAAAAAATTAAGAAAATATTTGAAAATATGTACCTACTTTCAGTTGAAGGCGAAAATTTGACATTTTTCGTTGATCAATAAGAGTTGGTACTTTGTTGTAATAACTTGGGCGTAATCAATAACATAATACATAAGCCTACCTCGACGCTCTGGGGTTAATTTTATTGACTCTGAAGTCTGTACAAATTAGATAAGCGAAAGGTTTTTGCTTTATATCGTATTTTGCGATCAAGCGGTGAGATGGCTCACGTACCCTTGTCACGTAATAAGCCCCATTTTGAAAGAAGAGTTTTTTGTCAATTTATTAGCTCGGTCACGTTGCATGTACGTACATTCATATTCAGAAACATAAGGCACACTGGTTAGTAGCCTACCCCGTATGTTTAGAAATCCGCATTGAATATTGTGGTGGAGTATTAATTGATTTATTCTTTAAACTTGCCTTAGGCCTCCCGCTATTGCCAGAGGCCTATGTCCAACAATGGACCACAAATAGGGTTACAAACTTATTTAACGTTAAAACTCGTATCTGCCTCACGTATTTCGAGTAACAACAAAATGAATAGCATCATTGAATGATACGGAAAAGCTTTAATGAAGAACACATATATATATGAAAAACGCTTTATCTTTTTGTGAATTTCAATTATCTGTGAACTTTACATCGCAGCATCGACTGCACGTGTATCAATTTTTAGTGGGAGCGTATGACATTCAATTTTATGCAATTGACCTTCACCTTTCCGCCAATTATTCTGAATGGAACAGATGACACAATGTCGAGCTAGATACAAATAATTGTGTTGATAGTATTTTATTGCGTCCCTAACCTTTCTATTGTTTTTTAATTTTCTAGGCTGTCGTTGGAAACACTGTCGAATATAGACACATGATGCAATATATCTAATGGAAAAATACTGTTAGTGATTTAAAGACGTAAAAAACAGACAAGCGGCGTACCTAACGCTGTGTGGTCACAATCTCAGGTACCACTAAGGTTCTACAGAAGATTAACTTATATATCACACCATACCATATTTTAAAAATATAATGAAAGTTGACAACCACATCCCATTTCGAGAAATTTGTGTTCAAGATTAAAATACCTTTATCACAGTGTAACAAAACGTTTTTTATGGCATACAAAGTCCGTCTACCCGAACTTAGCAACGACGTAGAATTTAGCTTCAACCCTTCTCATTCTGAAAGGAAACGCATGTCCAATTATGGATGAATAAAAGTTTGATGAAATAGTTATAAAAAAGTATCGTGACTGTGAACAATGAATTCTTCTAGTTGTAGTTATCAGAGTTCAAAAACTCTCAGCTTTTATTATATTATTTCACCAGTACAACATGGCATAAACGTAATCTTTATGTCAATTAAATTAAGTTAAATTTTCAGTAATATTAGTAGATAAGTACTTGCAAAGTAATGGCAAAGGTATTAATTTTGAATTTAGAACCCAGATTCAGTCGTACCACAGTACCGACGGCGACCGCACTCCATTTGCCATCCGCAATAATTAATACACAAAGCTCTACGCAAGTAGACCAAACAGAAACATTAATAGGTGTTTAATAAGAGACGGAATATTCTTCACGAACCGCCTCGAAAAACAATAGATTCTTTCACCGAGCATAAACGAGTGTTGAAAATACGGCTTCATTTTCTTTTTTTTCCAATTTTGCTTTTGTTTTCGTAAACCGCGACTTCTTTCGGTTAATGATTGTAACTAGATAGGCGTACGACAATTTTGTTGTCCAAAATAATGATACGAATTGAAATGACATCCTTCATTATTAGAAATATCGGTTTTCAAGAACTGCAAATTTGATGAACATATTTCATTTTATTACTTGTTTCTGTAGAAGTTTTTCTGTACCTATTAGAAGTTAGTTTAGTTAGCTGTCTGTGATTTTTTAATTTCTATGATAATATCTTTAACGCTCTTTCTTCAAGAAATGATAATTCATATCATGCTGCAATACACCTTCTTTCATTAGGCTTTGCAAAAAATCAAAAGGAATAAAACAAACGTTCTCTATACTAAATACGTCAGCGTACTCAATAAATTAAACAAAAATTGCGGATGTTTATACGTAGAAAGACAATATATTTCGAACACGTGTACATAACACAAACACACCTACGCTATTTGAGACTTGCTAATAAGTTTTGCTCGTCTATAAACAATTTTCATTCATTTGCTCTTAAACACTGACATTATTAAGAGATTCATTTCTTTTCAGACTGGAACAAGCAATAATATTAAACAGGAAACACTTATAACGAACCCGTTACAATGATGGATATGGCTGTGAGTTTCTTCCTTCGGAAATACAACGCTATCTGTAAGTAACAATTATTATAGTTGCTATTTTAGTTGCTTAATTGAACGAAAAGCTATAAAACGCATTATGCTTTCTTTATTTTTCAATTGCGTAATAGGCTTGCGTTTGACTGCGACCTCACCTGATGGTCACTGAGGTACAGTCTAAGATGAAGCACGCAAGCCTAGAAAGTGCCTAGTCCTATTCTCTTAACGTTTCTGCTACAATTAAGGTAGGTATATAATTTTTATCTGCAGCCAGTCGGTAAAAATTGTTCACAAACTCTCTAGTAAAATACCTAACTTTCAATTACACAGAATACATAATTTAATTCTGTATTTATTAAAGTGTTATCCCAATTAAAATTGAAAACAAAATAATTGAAACTACCAATGTTTGATGAAATTCTCTGGACGTACAACTTAAAATTCCATTATTTTCCCGCCGGTGTTGTGTTGTGACTGTTATTTTAACAGCAAACACGATACGCACATTTTGTTCGAAAATTATTTCGCACCTTTACGCATCGAAATACCTACTCATGTAGAGTGGTTTTCCATTCAGTTAATTTCTGTTTAAGTCAAAACAAATAAAATGCTCAGTTAATTAATTTTGTAGTCAAAGCATTGTAAACGCATTGCTTTAAACGCATTTGCTTACGTCATTAAGTAATAAATTTTCATCAGCTTGTGGCGAAGTGTTGCGGTGAGAGGCATGGAGGGCGCGGACGGGAGCGATGAATTACTGCAATGGGAAGTGCTGTACTTGCGCTCGCCTGAGTTGAACTTCACTTGGAATGCAACGGACTGGACTCCCGACGGCTGGAATGCAACGACGCCGAACGCCACCTGGTGGGAGGCGTCCGCGCCCTTCGATTCGACCGCTGCTTTACTGCGCGCCGCGGCCAAGGCTGTTCTCCTCGGTCTCCTAATACTGGCTACTGTTATAGGTAATCAAATTCGTGCTCTATTGTTACTATCTTGCACACAGAGTTCGCACTTCACGCATCACACCAGTAATTTTACAGTTGTTATTTATGATAAAGACCAGAATGTAAAGCATTGTATGTCTAGAAAATATAACAGATCTCAATAAATATTGTATTGTAAAACGTCGATTACGATTTAAAGTAAACCAAAGTACAGCTAGCACTATGAGCCTATTGTAAAAAACTCTTTTTATTACCTACAGGTAATGTGTTCGTGATAGCGGCCATATTGTTGGAGAGGCATCTGCGTAGTGCCGCGAATCAACTCATACTATCTCTGGCGGTTGCTGACCTGCTGGTGGCCTGTCTGGTGATGCCCTTAGGTGCAGTATATGAAGTGGCTCAGCGCTGGACCTTAGGACCTGAGCTATGTGATATGTGGACATCTGGGGATGTGTTATGCTGTACCGCGTCCATTCTGCATTTAGTCGCTATCGCTCTAGACAGGTAATCCAACCTTTCAAAATATATTCCATTTAATTCATGTAGATCATAGTAATATCACAGACAAATTAAATTAGTCAAATCATTCAATTTATCTCATAGAGTCAATCCATCATCATCAGAATCGAAATTACTCGTGTTAAAATGTCTTCAAATTTCGACAAACGAAATATCTGTCGACTTTATTGTCTGAAATATTAAATCTGCTTACTTAGTTATTGTCATTGACTTCGCGTGCCAACTTTATCTGTCGAACGTTCTGAACATAGCACCAACGTTGCTATTGAGCTTAAACATTTTCACTTAATATAGCCTATTAAGATTTCTAAATTTCTTGCCTTAAGGTATCTAAACAGCCTGAACTATTACGTAAGGCGTAGCTATAAATGCGTAAAGTTGGGCTCATATGAGTATGTAGATATTGGAGTGAGCTACACGAACTGTGAAAAATGAATGTTTGCTTTGAGATAATATCAATGAATTGTGGATATACCCAACAACCATTATGAAACAGAAATTTATATAAAACTGTAATAAATTTATGTCACGTCGAGTTTCGCCCGTGTAACCGAACGTTTTTATGAACTAAAGCGATCGGTTAGTCTCGATTGCTTGATGGTGGGCTTCTATCGTTTTGAGCTGACAGTTTTCTAAAACTGTTGTGGTAATGGAATTTATCACATCAAAAGATTTGAATTGGGTTTTCCAAATGTTAAATAAACAATCTATATTTAAAGTAACTATGTGATCATCACATAATACCCACAGTAAGCATTGCTAGCGTTAAGGACAATAAATTGTGTTTTAACTTGAAACTTCATTTATTATAAGATATATGAATAGCGATGTGTGTTTATTTTCAACCTTATCTATTATAATAACTATAACTTGACTTATTGTTCATAGGTATTGGGCTGTGACAAATATCGACTACATCCATGCACGAACCGCACGTCGAGTTGGGTTTATGATTGCATGTGTATGGATCGCGAGCTTTCTGGTATGTATTGCGCCACTATTGGGTTGGAAAGACCCGGACTGGAACCGTCGCGTGTCTGAAGATTTGCGTTGCGTAGTGAGCCAGGACGTGGGATACCAAATATTCGCCACTGCCTCTTCATTCTACGTTCCAGTGTTAGTGATACTAATACTGTACTGGCGAATATATCAAACAGCTAGAAAACGTATACGACGCCGAAGAGGAGCGACGGCGAGAGGTGGAGTTGGCCCGCCACCGGTGCCGGCGGGTGGGGCCCTCGTGGCAGCCGGCGGAAGCGGAGGAATAGCGGCCGCTGTCGTAGCCGTGATCGGTCGCCCACTTCCCACTATTTCAGAAACAACTACGACAGGCTTTACAAATGTGTCGTCGAATAATACGAGCCCCGAAAAACAATCTTGCGCTAACGGCCTCGAAGCCGACCCACCGACGACGGGTTACGGTGCCGTCGCCGCAGCGTACTATCCGACGCTGGTCCGTCGGAAGCCGAAGGAAGCCGCAGACTCCAAGCGAGAGCGAAAAGCGGCAAAGACATTAGCAATAATTACCGGCGCGTTCGTAGCGTGCTGGCTCCCCTTTTTCGTGTTAGCTATATTAGTACCGACGTGTGACTGTGAAGTGAGTCCCGTTCTGACATCCCTGTCGCTGTGGTTGGGTTACTTTAATTCCACGCTAAACCCAGTGATTTACACGGTGTTCAGCCCGGAGTTCAGGCACGCGTTCCAGCGCCTGCTGTGTGGACGCAGGGCCCGCCGTCGCCGAGCCCCTCCGTAGCCACCTTTTGCCCTAACCCGACTGACCTCGTCTAGCTCGATACACATTGTGTTACCTTGTTACATTTTCAGAGATATATTTACACCCCTTTATTTTTTGTACGTGATGAATGTGATTATGAATATCTGTCTAGTGAATAAAGTACGAATTCTCTTTATCTAGTCTTGTTATTTATTTTCCCTTTTATTTTCTGTGATCCTTCGCTATTTGATTTAAATGGGCAATAAGACGCCAACAAATTAATTTTTCCAATACCTTGACATAGGGAGTATTTGAAATCTATTACCTCCTGCCTAAGTACATTGATATTTTTATTCAAAAATTGAAAGCTTTCCCCACAAGTATCAGAGACTTACACAACATACTTATTATTATTTTGAACGTGGAAACACCGAGCGAGCAATTCAATTATCTTGTAAATGTAAAGCGTTCTCTTCAGTATCGCGAAGCTGAATTAATTTTTTGCTGTTGGCAAGGGTCTCGCATCAACCGTAAACACGAGGGTGTCATTTGAGAGCAAAATGCTCATATCTTTAATGACCTATTACGTCGTCTGCTAGTTCTTTGTGAGTATGATAGTATAGCGCTTTTACGATTATTGCAGAGAACATATTTTGGCAGTAATTTATTCTTATATTGCAAAATAAGCGTCCGTTTTTATTAGAAGGTGTGCTTTTATAGTTCTTTACAATGTCAGAGATATCATGCCCCTTTTTACTTCTCAGAATATCAAAAGAGGTCATTTTCTAGATTGCTATAAAAATACAAAGGTTAGGAAAAATTGCGCCAGGGCTTAAGAACATTACTTGAGAAATGGCTGGGATCTCAATATATGTAAATGTATCGTACCTAGTATACAATATAGATAATAAACCGTATTCTATGAATTATGTTTGTAACCTTAATAATGAAGCCTATACTTAAGTATATACTCAAGAGTCTGAAGGTAAATCTTATAGGTATTTTCTTTTCTTTTGTCTGTACAGTTAAATTATAGTCAAATTATTGACATATTAATAACAATATCATCTTAAATCTGGTTAGCGTTCCTCGTATAAAAGCTTTTTGTGGTAATAATTTGATCAGGTTGTCTCGAGGTCGGTAATTGTTACGAAACAGGTGCATTGAAAACATTTTCGTCAGAATATCAACGAGGGCGCGACATCAAGATGTTCGCCTAAATTGACTTCCTAAAAGCAGCCAAGCGTTGCGAGTAAGTGCTCGTCCAAAGTGATGGGCATAGCTCAGCGGCGATAGCGGGCGCGGAACATCAAACGTACGTTCCTAGGCTAGCGACAGTCGCTCGGCGCGCCCTCCAGTCCCTTCAGTATGGACACAGAAGGCGGTTTCATGTGCTTGATATTTCTCCACTCTGGAAGAGCCTTAAATACTCAATAAAAGCTCATAGTGTAAAAGCGGAACTCTAAAATCCTGTTTTGATAGTATATTTTTTACAAATAGAAATTACAAATCTATGCAATAGCATATATTATATTATAAATATATAAACATCCGATCTTGTCATATTTACCAAAGGTTACCGCCATATAGAAATTATCTTCTAGGTATGTTTCCTATGATTAATTATACCAACATGAAAAATAATTTGTAAATAGGAAAGTGAATACGTGATATGACCGAAACACCTTTATTATGCTTAGGATAGATGTAAGTAGATATTAGACGACCTTTAACCTTTAACTACTTGCTTATAGTAAGGATAAGTCTTAAAATATAATTGAATGTCATGGAGACATATGTATCGTAGATATGGCTTTATGTGAAACTTATAACTAGATGTTAGTTATTTGTTAGATATACGAGTAGTTATTTGATTTGAAAATCGTAAATGATAAAATTAAATACACAAAGTTTGTGTTATTCAGTCAAGTTTCCCAGCACGTATTGTAGTAATAGTGAGCGTAGTGCCCAGGAAATTAGAGGCGATGTCATATAGAATTTTAGCAAACTTGTGCATTCGTGAGTCTGAATTGGACTGGATTAGGTCTACGACATTTCGAAATACGCTCCACAGATATATGGATTATAGGGCGCCTGTTAATCTTGATATAGTTGACATACGAATACATAATAATAATGTCTTGAGACATCTTACATTTGGCCATGCATTTGACACCAAATGCAGCCTTGGGAGGTCTGCCTCCACCACGGTTCTCTCGTGCGATGGTGGAAATACGGCTGAGTGATCAAATCGGGTTGCGGATGATTTTTGCACCGCTTTCAAGGCCTTCGACTACATTGATAGATAGTAACCTATTAGGGAAAAGACAGAAACGGTCTACAAAAATTGCTATTTGAATTCGCCCATTCAAAGTGTGGACGACACCCTATATCGCTAAACTTTTCAGATCGCTAACAACCATTTCAAGCCTACGAATACTTTAGACATCTACTAAATATAGGTACATGTTTAGGTTTCGAATATATATCCTTATATAGTTAACATATACGCGGACAGGGCTCGCCATATACTGTACTAATAGGCTAGTCCCTGTCCAAAATAAATACTCGTATGTACATACATAACATGCTACACAGAACATAATACAGATATGTAAATGATTTCGGCCACTACTTCAATGCCGACAAAACTAACACCACTCCTATATCTAAATATGAGTAAGCACTAACCATGTTATGTTTTACACTGGAATGTGTAAGAAAAACAATAAGTTCTTAATTATACGATGCGCTCCACGTAATGTGATGTCAAGGGCAGGCAGTAATGGGGAACATGATTAAAAAATTAAACGTGCATCTGGGATCACGACCGTCAGTAAATAATGAGAGAAATACGTATACCTATTGCGTAAATAAAAAGGTGGACAGCTAAGAGCTTTTATTTATTTATTGTATCACCAACATAAGTAGCAGTCTTTATAAACAATAATTAGTTAAGCTTAGTTGGTGCGATTTAACTGCTCTTAAAATTATAGGCGACGTCATGCATAAATATCTACACAAGCTAAAAAATTAAAATTAAAAATTTACACAATTTAAAAAACTAAAACTAAAAATTGAATTAAATTTTAGCATTCAGTGTAATCATGTCTAATTGCTAAAAAACTAGATATTCCAAGAATAACTTTGGAACGTTTTACAGGATTAGTTTGAAAAATTTTCAATCCAGTTAGTTTAATAATTACTGAAATATTAACCGCATTCGAACTGCGGCGTGTAATACTAAAGAATGAAGTTCATATTCCCGTTTCATCAAAATATATTATTAGAATAATAAAGACTTGTACTTTCAAAAGCTTGTCACGATTACTAATTACCCCTATATATAAAATCTAACAAAACTACCGAACGATGTAATTTTATTAATACATAGTATTAGATTACTGAATAGCTCGAAAATTCAAAGCAATTTATTCTAAGTATGAACGCCAACTAAAATATTTAATTGTATATTTCGGCGCTACTGTCATCCGCGATTAAGATTCGTGGTAGCGCGCGCCATAATCTAATTTTACTGCCTCGGTGGATACCAGTAAGTGTTTTGCTATTAACTAATTCTATTATAAATAACAAATGACTGAGTGCACATATTTTTAATTACTTTAACCTAATAAATAGTACAGCACTGCATGCCTGTATCGGACTATTAGGCTTGGGTAATACAGAAGTACAAATACCTATATTGTAAGATGATATAGTTGTATTGGTATATTCGGAAACTGCGCACTTTTACTTTTAAAACCATACTGTGTTTTTAATATTGAAGCTAAGGAAATAGAAACTCTATATGTGAACGTTTTAAACACCATTCAACCCAGTCACACCCTGCCATTTGTGAAGACTGATCAAATCTGTTATCACTCTTGCTAGCAGAAGCATATTCGTATTTATAATGTGTCCGAAATATCTTACATCAACTTCTTGCAATGAACTTTAAACTCTTTCTCTTGTTCATTAAAGAAAGTGGCGGGGCATACAAGCCACGTGATGGCAATTTAATCATATAGATATTTTCTTGCCAGATTTAACGCAGAACTCGTTTTGTTATCTGCAAGAGCTCCAAATCAGAACGAAAATGTCTCCAAAGGAATTTCAGCATCTGCATCAACATATCTTATAACCTTATTACAGCCGACATGAACTATTACAAGCTGTGTACTCCGAAATTACTTAGAAAATCGACAAGGCGTAACCGGATGTAGAGGCGACGTAACGAGCTACTCCACCGAGGGTCCTATCGTCTTATACAGGAAACCCCAGAATGGCACGGTTGTTGATGAAGCCATTATGAAAAAGAAAATTTATCTTCTCGTTATTTAAACTTGTGAAGATTACAACTCGACCTATTTACTGCTATCGCTGTTTACGTAATCGCGGAAACGCTTTTGTGGGTGCAATATAATTTTAAGTATGAGTAAACAATAAAATAAATAAAGCAAAGTTATACACAGATATTTTTCAATATGGTTAAGTAAAATTAATTTACAAAAAATAATGATACCTTTTAAAACGGGTAAATCTGTCAATATGAAGTGACTATACTTTAGTTATATATACTATACTTTACTGAGTTCAGTCACAAAATATATAACATTGAAAAATGATATATATCACCTGTTACATAATGTGTATGTCTATTTATATTTATTATTATTATATATATTATTATGTATGTGTATACTTATATTCTGTAACACAATATCTGTAATATACAACTTCGATATAAGTAAGTACTCCCCGAAGTCTCGACAATCTCAATGAAGCCGATCTCAAACGACAGCGCTATGGAGTTTCCCCGGGGACCATTTTATCTAAGTTAACGTTTATTTATCTCAGAGAGATGGCACGACCTACTACTATCTGTAACAATGTTCCTAGATAATACCTATTACTAGTACAATCCAGAACACATACAAGTTTCAAATAGAACGCTCATGTAATATTGCTTTTAAACGATTACCGCCCTGACTCGGGCTGAAACTGTAAACGTTCAGTAAAGTTAAGCGACGCCGGGAGAGATAAGCACTTGGATGGGTCACATCTAATGGTAAATTTTTACGAGTGCTTCCGAGCTTCGAAGAGTACGTTAAATAGTCGGTCCCAGTATTTATCGTTAGTGACCAATCGTTAAATTGCCTTAAAAAACAATTGCAAAACTTCCCCTTTTCACGTTATAAGCAATAAACCGATTTTGTAGGAGATTAGGAATGGCAATAGCTTAAAGATTAAGAAACGGTACTCGTTAATTAGAACACTACCCCTAACAAAGCAAAATAAACGAATGACTGTATGGAAACTATATAAAATTGCACACGAAGTGTCTAATAATAAAAATTCGACTTCATTATATTGTTAATGTGATTTTAAAGTGACATGAATAAATAGAAATTGAAACTTTGAATTTATTTTTAGTAGACCGAGTATAGTTTCGACATTTTAAACCTTGGCCTTAAAAAGTATTTTTAACAACACTTATTGTACTAACTGTCTGTAACCGAGAGTAGCGGCTCTGTAGCTAGCTATTTCCTTAGTCGTCTAGAATTTCGTGTTTCCGATATAAGAGCAAAGTTTTTCACTATATAGATAAGTTGCTATGTCATCATGTTTAAGAATAAAAACGTATTTTTTGTACGTAGAATTAGAGGTTTTGATCTACGTATGAAGAAAGAGAAAAACGCACATGCAGTGCAAGGAAGAATATTGCTATTGTAGTATTGAGTTGTAAAAGCTCCGACACAGATCTAAATCTAAAAAACATCGTGATAAAACCTGCACAGTTTCGGTTTCTGCATAATGTTCTCTGCGGTGTGTGAAGTTGTCAATCTGTACTTAGCAATCATGACAGTATTGGTAATTGAGATAATATAATAAACGTGATAACTACGGCCATAAAACCTTCTCATTACAGGCGGAATTCAGTGTCCAGTACTGAAACAAGAAAAAAGTTTGAAAATAGTTGAAATTACAACTTTGTATTGGCCTTTAAAATCAACTCCTTTACGTAAACTAAAAAAAAAAAACAGTTTGCCTCCCAAATACTAGATAGGCAATGCGAAAGGTATTTTATATCGATAAAGCAAAATTACAGAAAATTGATCAATTTGAGTCTCTCATTTTGGGTCATTAAGAACGATTGAGGAAAGTGAAATTAAACAGGCTATGGAATGTTTGACGAATTGCGAACGGAATTGGACGGGGATAAATCTTTGACCATTATGATGAAGAGCAAAGTACCTGTATTGTTCGGATTTTTCTTTAGTTCATTATACTGGTATTGACAATAGCAAATGTAAAGGTGTCAAGTGACTCATACTTTCTATTCGCCCGGCGCCGACGTTTAGGAGGAGCGCGAGCAAGTAAAATTGCGAGATTGTTCAGTAGAGTATATATCAACTAGTTCTTGCTTGTTGGTTATATATGTCTAGGTATAGATATATATAATGAATAGTCATTATAATGCTGTCAATGTATCCTCCAACGCTACTGGAAAAACTAATAATAATAATAACAACAACAACAACAACAACAACAACAACAACACAACATCACGCCAGGTCCCGAACGGGGTAAGCAGAAAGCACCGAGTGCCAAATATATCTGTTCTTGCAAACATGATTAAAAATTATCTAAAAATGTGCCCCAATGGAACAAACGCACCTACCCAGATTCAATGTTTTATGTATATACAATGTTTCTTTAGTAATGTACAAGAAACGCTGAATCATTTTAATACTATTTCCAGTTTATCCGTTACGTAAGAATTCACAGTTCTGAGTTCTTATATAACGGGTATTAACTATACGGCAAGTAATCCCTAGCTCCACATCTGTAGCAAGGTGTCTCGCGATAAATTAGATTCCTCACATGCCGGTAACATTTGGCATTTAGGAAATATAACCGACAATGTATCTATAGGGCAAGACGATATCGAAGACGGTTTCAAACAGCTACAAATACCACTCACTGAGATTCTTTCTAACGCATGCACACTGAATCAATAAAAACAGGTATAAGATTTTCATGCAAGAATCGTTACCCAGAAATACTGTAATACATTTTAGAGTCAGGACAGTATAGGACAAGTAAGTATCTGAAATATCACGTAGGCGAAATTTTACTTCAAAACCAAATAATGAAAAGTTCTTGTCATTTGTTAATTGTATGTGACAAGAAATATCATTAAACTTGAAGAATTTTAAACAATTAATGTGTTTATTATTTACATTAGCTGGCAATCAAATCAAACGAAAGCAGTCGCGGTAATTCTTGGAAATAGGTACTTATCATTCTACAAGACAATGGAGGCGCAGAGACCTGAACTAAGTGAATTATTCATATTGAAACAATGAAGGTGGACATTTCCATTAATTTAATTACATGTGATTTTAGAAATGTTTGTTAAGATGTCACATAGAAAATCATATGTTTTATAGGATTCACATCTTCGTGTAACACTTGTGAATTCAAAGTCTTAACATACAGTCACATAAATTAGGAGTTTACTAATCTGTGACGATTAATAATTTCTTTACATGTTTGTGTATTTATAAATGATATAATATGTACATATATTAAAAACTGTAATAACCTCAGAGTGACTCGTAACCCGTCGACTAATATTCCTCATGAGCGGGTGAACTTGACTTCGGAGGACCGCTTCGCTACGACGATGAATTAATTAAACAATTTAAATGTGTACAATTTCGTTTATTTGACGAAGGATAACGATATATCATTTAACCGTAACATACATGAAGTACGGGTCGCGATACATATGCGAGAATTATTCGGTATGTTCTTTCCCAATATTTGCTTAACGCTCCTATTGACTTAATCCTTCTACTCCGTACGTGTGTCTGCCAGGGGATTATGTTATAAGACTGTCAAAAAAACTTGACAGTTTTAAGCTTTGTTTGTATATGAAAAAATATGGAAAATCCCATTTACCCTGCAATATATAATGTAAGTCTTTTGAAAATGAAGGGACATATATAGGCCTATTTTATGCTATTGTTATACTTATAAGCAAATACGAATGCAGTATTATTTATTAGACGTAATTAGCTGAATATGACCACCAAATAGGTCAAGCATAACAGGATTAAACAAAGCAAGCATTAAATAAAATATTAATTCTAAATAGTTTGTTTCCGTGAGTCGTCCGTCGATCGATGATACATATTAGCATAATACAAAGAGATCTGTCATTAAATAACGAAAACATCTAACTAAAATAGCAAAAAATATAATAATTTTAGAGGAAGGGTCTAAATATCTTGATTCTATTTCTCTGGATTTTTATATGATTGAAGAGAGTAAGCATTATGAGTAGTATGATTTTATACTTATTGTTCGAATGAATGTATTTCTTCGTCGAAGACGTGGTGGAGGAGCCTAGTAGCGTGTGTACGTGTGCATTTGTGTGCTGTATGCGGACATTAAAATATATATATGGTAGGTGTAGTTATAGTTGTGATTTGAGCGGTGTATTAACTGATGAACATAAGTACTTTTATCGTTATCGAATACCGACTGACTTGAGCTTGTTCTCATAATCACCGATCGACTATTCTGACTAGGCAACTGTTAGCAATAGTACATATAATGTCTTTTCAATAGCTTTAGTTACAGGAGCAACAGGTTAAAGGTTTCTACACATTACACAGTTCTATATTATGACCATTTTACGAATCCTTTAAGCATAAATATTACTCTGGTCTTACCACATTTCAGATAAATTGCCGAATAATGTCATACACAAAATATACGGCAAGCGACAAAACAATACTTGTCGTAAATTGTTGTTTGTGCATGGCGTTGCCATTGTTAGGTGACTCAATATAAAGTCGCTGTCTAATATTATTTTATGTAAAAATATTCTATAATATGGAACAGTGCACTGGGTAGATACCCTAAGGGTGATTGATCGAAAACGTACAATGATATCAAATTCATTAATCACTATCCCTCGTCCAATCTGGGCTTTGACAGTTCCCATGTCACAGACGCGATAAGATCAGGAAATTATTCGGTTCCACTGAAAAATGCATGAAATGAATATACAAATATTGTAAAAACATTTTAAAACTCTTCGGGTCTCATGGTTAACCAACGATGACGATAGAATTATGTTTGGTTTTACTTGTCAACTAGAGGGATTTACAGAAACTGGTATCCCAATGGGATTATAAAGTTGTACTGCGACCGTTTCTTATAACTTCCAATAAAAATGAACGCCAGTAATATTAGCGTTTGCGTTAGAATTTACAAACATAAATTCTTACAAAGGGAGATTACAGGGCACTGTTATAATATAATATTCAACATTGATTAATGAGTGGTCGAAAACGGCTCGTAGGTCGATCCTGTAAATAGGATACGTAAGCCTCTATAGTCATTATTTGTATTTGAGTGTCATATGTAATACCTACATAACAAAGAGAACGAATAAAGGACATGCTTCACACAGCTAACAAGAGTAATGATAAGAATAGGTTGTCCAAACGATTGTATAGCTGATTTATGTTACTGAATATTTCAATCTACGTAGCTACAGCGCTAGTTTCGCTTGCGGTTTCATCTTCGGGGTACAACTTAAAACTTGCCTTTATTGAGTCCCTTAAGAAGGATTACCTGAGGACCAGGAAAAGCAGAAATGGTACAAGATAATAGTTTTTACCCACAAAAGACCGCAACCATCGGTGGTTGGCTTGCAAAGTATTTAGGTACATGATATAAGTTATCAGTTCGCTGCTCTTTATATATCAGCGGTAAGACTGGAGCCTACGGGGAACGATTAAACTGGCTCGCGGCGAATAATGGCACCGATTACAATACCCGCCGTCAATCGCGCATAACGCATTACACACACCCGATTATCGGCTTTCGGTAACCCCACCCTAAATTTCTTCAATACCATTTAACAACTGTCACACGAAATTGTATTCAACTGTTTTGTTTACACAAAGATTGAACATATTTGTTTGTCTAGACTATACTAATAAAATGTTTATTTAAATTACTCGTAAATTAGTCAATTTATCCAATGATAATAATGATGTCACAGATGTCGCAATTAATTACGAAAAGTCACAAGACATCTACGTACAGAAACGTAAACTAACTAAACTAAAAACTAAATACATATTTTAGCCATTTAAATTCGCATTTTCTATTAATTAAATCACATGGCAATTTTCAACACTCAGCTATAACTTATTACAAGTTGTCAATCTCACGTTTAATAATATGGAAAATATAACTCTGCGGCTCCGCTTGTCCTTGGCATCTAATATAGAATGAGAGAGAATCTGTTAAGTTTTGCGAATTTCCTCCCCCATTTATTAAACTGTGTGTCGGATATTAATAAACGGGAATATGACACATAATAAGCCACATACAGCAACTGTAATATATTATTATTAATCGTCGTTAATTGTTCTTGCACGCTACCTCTATTCCTCTAAATCGTAGTTCATGTATCGTAAATGTATTGATTTCAACTGAAGCGCCTAGGTGACCTTATAAACATATATTGGTCGGATCTCGTTGCAGTTACGGGAATGCTACGGCAGAACAAAAACCAGTGGATATATGGTGATTGGTGTGTTGGTGAGGCCGTATCTCCTATACACAAGTACATTTTATATGTATCCTCCGGCTTTTTTCCTCTTAGTCTACATTGCACCAAAGCTGATGTAAGCCCCGGGTGTATTAATGTCTTCATATACAACATACACATGTACAATGCTAGGTACCGGAGTCACGGTTTTGGGATTGCCTTAAATGTTTTGGGGTTGCGTGAATTTTCGTGTAATGTAATACTTTAGTAATGATAATTCTATGTTTTTCTTCCATCTCGTAAATTTGGCATAAAGGGCAAAAATATGGCTAAAACTAATAATCTTGTAACATCTCTATATGTACCCATATTTGTGCAAATAAACGTCTATGTCTTTGTCTATGTATCTTTTACTATAACTGCACAACAGGAAGCGAAGATACACAGAAATATTGTCATATAAACATTTCTCCCGCTGATAGCCATACTTGTTGCTATACCTACTAAAACATAAAGCGGAGAAACTGACTCCTCAGGAGTAACACATTTGTGATAGACTCCGAGTACGCAGCACCTATCTAACCTCAATTGAGATTGAATACACATATCTGTAGTCTGTAGTGATCATTCATCGTCAGATGTCAAGCATGTCGGCTTATTACATCTGTAACTAAATAAAACAAAGAAATTAAGGTCTAAAGATATTCGTATCAAACTTGCTTTACTTTGTTACGAATTACGAGTTGAGTTACGAATGAAACGTTAAATTAAATTATATTGCAAATACTACCTTGTAACGTCACAAGCCAAATAACTATTTCCTACTTACTGACCAGAACACATAGCTCAAACTATACTAAATAGGATTCAGCTCGCTATGTGTCGTGTCTTGCGTAATAACTCATTTTGATATGCATTTTTATATGAATTTAGCACAGCCCCTTTTCTTTCGCTTATTTTGTGTTTCGCTGAATTGCATTGTTTCAAGGAAATTCATTAAAGACTTTATCAATACAATGTAGTCATTCATACGGTGTTGAGAATATTGTAAAGGGTACATAATAATATGTATATCATGTTCTAAATTAAAGTCCACGAGGTCCATAACAAATGTACGTGCATTTTCTTTCCACAATACATGTACATGTATCTATGTATGTACATAATTTACAATTGTACGGTGACATTAGTTTACTTATCTGCACTAGCCACACAGTACATACGGGTACTTGCTTTATGGCTATGTCTGTACGCTTATGGGTACTTGTCTTTGAATTTTGACAACTAACAAAAATATAACATAATATGAAGGGGAAAGGTTTACCCAATGGAAGTATTTTAAGTTAGAGTGCAGCGATGCTGTTGAAATAAGACGATATTATTCGTTCATTTAACCTTTCTTAAATATTTTAAACTATCTTATCAACCGAATACTGCGAAACATGTAATAAAGTCATGAAGTTCTGTACTCTACGTAGTTTCCTTACACAATATCGAAATAATAATGACGCTGGCAGCGCGTGGTACCTACATTGTAATATTAAATTACTTTCTGCCTACTAAATGTCACTCGATATTAAAAAAGAAAAAAGTGGGCGAGGATAAGAGCGCGGTATATTTCTAGATTTATTTACCGACCTAGACACCTATCCATTAAGGGGAGAGTGAAACTAATTACAGCTATTAAATATCAGGGGCTCGCTTGTTCCAACCATTGTGTTCGTGATATAAGTTAAGCGCAATGTGAACACTTTGGAGCACACTCGTGGCCAATGTTTACTTAGCAGTTATATACGACCATTAAGCATAGAATGCAACGAGCTAATGTTGTCAAAGTGCACTCGACAAGACTATGCTTCTGGAGTACTTTACTGAAAATTAGCCACCGCAATCTTTTAATATTACAAATTAGATTTCACAGCAAGAAGCCAGCAAACCGTAATGAAACCCTACATTTTTCGAAATGTGAAAAATAAAACCGCTTAAGAGGTTTTAATTTTAATTATACAGTGCTTTTCTGGCTGTTTGTCTTTAATGAGAAGTGTTACCATTTGCATAACCATACCTTATTATGTCGACGATTTATAGAAACGGTGACATGAAAAACTTGCGGAGCGAGCGGACTCGTTGCGGAGCTGCGACAGGGCGCCATTAACTAATAGTGGACTTATGTCAGCGTACGAGGGAGTGTCTTGAAACTACTCTTTCCAGTTAGGCTTAGACCTGCCTGAACAAAATTGACGAAAGAACGGCTAGTTGCAAGGTTTCACAAAAAATAGGCTGAATTGAATGAAACCTAATTAGCCGAAACCTTACTCGACAATGTAACAGTCCTTACGATGTTTTATACACTTTTACAGTGATTTTCATCTTTAATCTTAAGACGTGAGTAGATAATACTAAGTTCGTATAACTAGTGGTGTATTAAAGTAATTCATTTTCAAACTACAGACCTCGAGGTAGGAGGACTAAATGTTTTTGGTGAAATTTTGTATACATTTGATTATGTTACTATCCATTATGCAAATGAAGATAAGCAAGCAACTTTAAATAATGACAGCGCACGTGCTCCAGAGACTCGCTCAAAAAACACTTAAACAGTTTTTGTCGAAATTTGTTATGGAGATAGCATGAACCTAAGCAGATACCTTTTCTAAATAAATCTTTCAAAAAGTTGTAAGGGATGATACAAATAGTAGGTACCTAATATTATATGTAATAACATATTTTGACTGGTAATCCGTGCAATTAATCACCTGACGAACAGTATTCAGTTAATTTAAAACACATTGTAACCGTATACTGTTAGCAGTAAGCAGTAACAGTGAACACACGCGGGGCCCGTCAACAATATTTGCGAAACGGCGATATGGGTCCATTAGTTAATGGATGCGTTTTGTTAATGGCATACAAGTACGCTCCGCATGCCGTGTCGCTCTACATTATTTTGTTACAGAGAACAATTAAACAGCATCTTTCTTAAATTTGTTGCGTGTATGTAAATTGCATGAATATAAACTGCATTAATTAAACTTATTTCAATTAAAACTAAACAATGTAACCAGGTACCGCTTCCGATCTCTTGGATCTTTTTATCCGCTGTCTATCATGATCTAAAACTTTTACTTTAAACGCTTTAACATTGAGAGTATGATTCCAATAATGCTGAAATGTACGCAGAAATTTTGGTTGGTTTCAGCTTCTTTACAATGCTAGTCGGATTTAAATTTAATTACTTTAAAACAGTAAATATTAATTTTACCTATTGTATGAACTATAGATACGTATATTCTATGGGCATAAGCTACACAAACTTATAGCATGTTGTGATTTTTACAATACCTTTTTATTTCAGCTATAACAATTAAAATCACATTTTTAAGGTTACTTAATCATTACTGAAAGGTTAAAGAGACGTTGAAAAATGTTTACGCTAAGCACCAAAAAATTATTTCCCTATTCACGACGTAAATATAGCCTCAATCGGCTTTTTATTGTGTTCTTTGACTACCTGAAGTCGTATACATTGTGCCTACAAATGAATTTACTAAACTCGCAACCTTGACTTTTCTTACAAACAACGATCATTTATTCGCCAAGGAAGAATAAGTATTCAAATGAGACCTTCAAACCTAATCTCCATCTGGGGGTTGTATAATAAAGCAATCTTCCCTTTAAACTCACTGCAATCATAAACCGTTTCCATTTTATTTCAAACTATTTAGAACAGTAAACCGCTCACTTTGGTCAATCTACAAATCAAATTGTATAAAGTTGTATCGCTTAAATCCGAGTTTGCAGTAAGGGACAAAGTCTTGGAAAAGTTAAACCACAACAAACGACGTTTAAGAATTTGTCTCTCTATTTTCTGTGGTTCAATTCGCCTCATTGGAAAACTTTCCGAGGCGGTGTATATTTTTATTAAAAAGTTTACTAAGCTTTTTGATGGTGATATATCCGAGTTATACCTAATTTTAACTTATGAATTGCCATTTATTATGGGTAAAGAAGTTTTAAGGCCAGAATTCCGAATTAATACTAATTAGGGTAGTAGGAGTTTCTCGAGTAATGGAGGCGTGTCTATTATTAATAAGAGAAATAGACTTATTCGACCGTCTCGTTTGTATAATGTTGACTGTTTGTATTATTCATAATACTATGTAAATTATTTCAGGATGTTTTCATTATGTTTCAAGACGTTTACTCTGATTTCAAATATGGTTAAATAATTGTTGTACTTTCCTACAAAACCGACATCAATTGTTATTCGACTACGGAGGGTTATGATTTTGAGCGGTAGTTTTAAATGTATGTATATGCTCATGTGTTCTCTCATCACTTCTAAATTACTTATTATATTTTTAAAAAAGAGGCATGGTTTTTATGGCTATGTGACAATTTTTTTTTGTGATAATGCCGTGACTCTCAAATAAAAGGTCTCAATGAGCATATATCAAAAATATATAACAATACTATAATACAAGGAAATAATGATGTCCTGAGGATAATTACCGCTCTGAAGCAAGGACATATCTATATGAAATTGATAAATACTATGTCCCAGCAAGAAGTTTTTGAATTCTATTGATGCAGTTTCGTGATGTTTTTAATTATTATTATTCTCGGTAGCTAGTGGTAATAAATCGAATTTTCTCTTTGTTTATTATTTTTCTATTTGCTGACTCCAATATTCTCCACACAGAACACGTTTCTGTAACTTTACGCGCAAATTGATCAACACGCAACACGGAAAAGTTCCGACTTACTTGATTAATTCCTACCACTAACTGAGTATTAACTTCATTAATGTGTTGACTTTTGATTGAACGGCAATTACCCTTTCTTCGCATATAAACATCGGAGTAACGTTTCTTTGCTGGCGATAAGTATTCCGTTGCGATATTAAACTTCATATCATAATATTAATGAAATAAGCGGCAGTCTGGTACAATTGGGTATATTCCAGTTTAAGCAATGTTAAGGGCCTACATCACTCCGACGAATTTAGATGGACGTAGGTAATTAAATAAGGTGGTCCGGGAAACCCTGAAACGTCGCGAATATTTTATGTAAATTCACGTACATAGTCTATAAGTCTGTTTCGTTATGTACTTAGAAATAGACACCGGCAAAGAAACAATGCATTAATGGGAGACGTCAAACAATCAGAAGATAACTGTATTAATCTCTATCTACATAGTATAAAACAAAGTTGCTTTCTGCTTAATGTCCCTATGTATTCTTAGATCTTTAAAACTACGTAATGGATTTTGATGCCGTTTTTTAAACTAAATAGAATGATTCAAGAGGAAGGTTGATATGTATAACAGCATCCATCATATAGTATAGAAATTATACTGTTATTTTTGGGGTTTCTAATGTGATGTCGTAAATAATAATCTTTTGCGGCGGGGGCGGGACGAAGTGGCGGGCAAAAGCTAGTTTTTTTTATAAATTTAACCTAGTAAACATGCAGACAGGTCACCTGACGGTAAACGCTCACCTATGGACATGTGCAATGCCAGAGGAGTTGCCAATGGTTTGCCGGTTTCGAAGAATGCACAAATATGTTGCAATTCGCCAAATTACGAACTTGGAAACGCTTCACCGCACGCGAGCAGCGAGGAATGTTAATATGATTTATGCAATCGTCAGGAGATGACGCCGTGACTCATGGATGAAGCTCGCGGATAATTCGCAATTTTTCGCACCCTGAATCTCTGCCAAATGTAATAGCACATTTATTATACTGGATGCTGGATGTTGTATAGGTGGCCTAAGGTTGGCCGCCTCCAGCCGTCTGCGAGTTCATCTTGGCACGGTTTGTTACTAACATTGTGGAGATTCTGGATCCAAATGTACTCCATGATTAATTGGCGTAACGAACGACTTATTGGGTTTAATGATATACATCTACACTAATATAAATGCGAAAGTAACTGTGTCTGTCTGTGATGTCATCACGGCTAAACCGCTAAACCGATTGTGATGAAATTTCATAAAGAGATACTTGAGGGTCTTGGGATGAACATAGGTTACTTTTTTCTCCCATTTTTTTAAAGTTTTCGATTAATTTCATTGTTTTACGACAAGGTCGGCGGCATCGTTATGTACGCGGGAAAAACTTTGTGACACCTTGATTACTACCTTTTCTTGATATCTAGCGAGGTACTTTCAAGTCTACGAAAATGTTTTTACTATGCAAGCTTAAGATGTATGCAAAATTCTTTCCAAAAAGCATCGTGTCCTTCTTCCGGATTACATTTGAATATTATGGTTGATAGGTCCAGCATGCTAAGCTCTTCATCTATATATCAGTCAGGGAGACTTTAT
>DWUN01000364.1:0-23994 GCA_018249975.1 Passova gellias
GGGTTGGGTACTGCTGGATTTTTCTAATTTAGAATTTCTAGTAGTGACTCAGAGTCTGGATGTGTGCCCGGTGCATGCCAATAGGTTCACCACCTATTCCATTTGGGACTTAAACGTAACTGGTGAAATGTGGGAGTGTACTACACTCCTCTGCCCTACCCCTTCGGGTATTGAAGGCGTGATGTTACGTAAAGTAATTACAGTACATATATTGCAGGATTAACGTAAGTAGAATTGTTTTGCTAGTAACAGAGTATTGGTATTACCCTATAGGTCTAAGGACACCCCGGGAGATCCTCCTCATTTCAGAATAGGAACATTCTCCGAAAAGCATTGACTCTAATTACTAGATATTACAAGCCATTAGTTCAGTCAATTTATTTATCAATTAAAACAGACGCTACTACTAAATTGTTAGTTTTAAATTCTCTCCTTGCAAACTTGGTGTAGAAATGAAAGTAGAATTCATAAGGTTTTCTTAATTCTTTCTTATTTAAAACATTATAGTTACACAAAAAAAACTGACTACGATAGAGAACTATCTACAAGAGACACAGAGAGAGAGAAGGGAGATATTTCTAATTGCATATTAGTGTTCGTACCTCGCGTATCTGTTCGTCCAACATGTGGACCCGCGCTTGTAACACGGCGTTGTCTGCTTTGGCGCGCGCGTACCGCTCGTCGGCCGTGCTCTGCGTGTCCGCCAGTGACGTCACTTGCTGCTGTAGTAATTGTACCTGGAATGAGACGAAATATACGTTCAATAAATACTATTTTTTTTCTTGTATGATCCTAAAAGAGTGCTGGGAACTTGTCTTACTGGCTTTGTTCTCCCTGTCACTATTTTACGTTAACTATTTAACCGCCTGTATCTTACGGTCTCTCTGTCTATTAGTAATGTAATATTCTTCCACCCGGGGTTGACTGGGAGAAAATGCCATAAGACATTAAGGTTACCCTTTGTTACTATGTTTCATAACCGTGAGCAATATACAGCTAATAATTATTATTATTAATAATAATATTTGTGTGATGAATTCAAGTATTTGTTCTGTTTAGCTGCAGAAATTATACTTGAGAATTTCAAAGTATATACATGTAACTTAGTAAAACTAATATGCCTAAAGAGCGCGCGACAATGCCATAAAATGAATTCTGAACGACAATAACAATTAGGAGACACCAAATAAGATGCCAACGATTACAGAAGTATTCAGTTTCTACAATAACATATGCTATATAATTTATAAGGATTTTATTAATAATATAGTTAGAAACGATTGTTAATTTGAACATCACCTTATCACCACTACCATGTAGTTACCTAGTTTGCTCATTAAAAGACCGCAACATACATTTACCCATCATAATTACACTTTTTTACTTTAAACAAAATTAGATACATTATAGCATCTGTGACGAACCTGTGTTCGTTATAAATAATCTGTATTAATTATAACAAGTAAAAAGATAAAACAACATGTGCACATTTGCTTACTTATAATGTAAATATATTTATATATCCTTGTCATTATGTGCGGCTGAAAATTAATTAATATAGTTAATGTATTTATTACAATAACAACATTATCAGAATAATTATATCATAGTACCTACGTCATAGAAGTAGGTCTATAGCAGTATATATAAATAAAACAATCAATTACAGTTTATTCCCGGATTTGGCCGGAAAACACACAATCAACAATTAAACTATAGGAAAACGATGATTAAATGAAATCCGATAAACATAATTGTATTAATAATGAAAAACGAACGCTGTCGAAAGAACTTTGGATTTATTAATTGGTCTCGCCTCATTTTTTGTAAAATACGTATGCAACGGCATTACAAAAATTATTTTAATGAAAATTTTGACAATAGTCTGCCATATGTAGCTTGCAGTGTTTGTTATGGTGGTGCTTTAGATTTGAATATGTTATAGAACTCAGGGGGAGCAAATTTAAATAAATAGCTGGGGGAGCCGTAGAAACAAAGAATCTGTATTTAGTATGTAGTAAACAGTTGTGTGGTTATTACACAGCGATGAACTAATTGCAGTATAAAAATAACTTATATAGCATAATATGTACAGTACGTTTATGTTATTTACAACATAGATTGTTTTAAACAAGAGTATTTACGATGTGTAGTAAAAAAAAATGGCTTCCCTTTACCCACGAGCACACGCAATGTTAAGTGAGTGAAATGAGTTAAGAATCGAATTCAAAATAAATTATTTTGATAAATATTTAGTGTAGGCTATTTTGGTACAAAACAATTGGATTGATTATAATACCTACTGATTATATAATAACAAATAAAATTTACCGATATAGTAGGGACATAAACTAAATAATAAAACATTTACAATATGTTATATAAGGCGTATTATACATATATACATAACATCACGTAATAACATAATACAAGACGTATTACCTATCAATATAAATAAGTAATCCACAATTTATTCAATAAGATAAAAGTATTAACTCAAAAACGTGCCTCGTCATCTTGTAAAATTTATCTTCAACATAAAATGGAATTATATGAAAAGTCTTATCATCAATCCTTGTATTGGTGAAAGGTTGTGATGGGCGCTACAATACTTCATAACGGACGTAAATAATACCATTTAAATAACACAACTTCAGGTAACAGAAAACACAATTGACAGGCATAATGCTTTAATAATTCCGTCGTAACTTTTCTTTTGTTGTAGAACGGGAGACAGCGTGTGTAAAAGAAAATTTTTAGATACAAAAATTAGATCTATATAATAGATATATAGATGTTTATTCGTACTTACATAAACGCGTAACAGACATATTTTATATAACACGTATCTTAGCGGCAAACCAGTTAAATCTTAGTACTTTGGGATAATATTGTATACGCAAATAAACATTATTCGACGTAAATGAAGTTGGGAACAATTGAGTACAATAACGTAAGCAAGTTATAGTACGTCGGAGGGCGCGCAAACATGTGGCGTGTGACTAATGGTTCGGGGCAGATGACAAACAGGAAGGGAGTGATTTAAAACTACTTGCACGACGAACAAGCCAGTGCGGTATAGGCGTACCTACGCATTGTATTGACATCGTGACGTAGGTACATAAGTAATCGTAGCTACAGACAAATCGTTTGCAATGAATTTAAAAATTAATGTTGAACGCAAACAGCATAGAAAAACAACAATTTACAATGAATTTATGTTGAAATTGCTTGCCGTTTGTAAACAGAAATCATCATTTTAAGTACATTTAGGAAGTTGAAATATTTAAAATTAATAATTTTGTTTTTATTAAAAACGTTTTCATAACAAAAGGTGCACCTGTAACTAATATGTGTGTGTTTAATATGTATTATAGTTGAAAATTCTTTTCCGTGTTGTTAGCGCTATGCAAAAAACTATTCTTGTGAAGAAAGGAAACCGGCAATTAAGAACATTGTAAATAATATGGTACTTGGAAAAAAAAACTTTGTACAGCTGACCGAAATATAATTATGTAGGACGTTCTACGTGTTGTACCTATGAGATTTTTATTTCACAGGTTTATAGGATTTGGGTCGGTTTTACAGTTCTTCATTAATATACCACAGTTCGGCACCAGAGTCCTGGAGCAATTTCCACCACGTTACGTATTTATGGAGATATATATGACATTCATTCTTATTGCAATTGAATATATAAAATTAATAAAACATAGCTTAGATCGTTTCTAAAAATATACCAGTTTTCATTCAATACAGTGAAAATAACCCATTGAATCATGAATAAGTTGATCCCAGGCCAGAACGTGACTCGCTTTCCGTGAACATAACGCATACATTTTTCAGTTGTGTGCGATCGTATAATTTTAGCTGTGTGAAAGTGAGTCGAGTAGGATTCGAAGTGTGCCCGGTACAAACGGCCACGGTAACCATGGAGAGTCGATAAAACATCGAATTTTGTAACCGACCACTTTCACGTTCGGTCGTTGGCACGCGTCGTATCTTAAATCGCATCGATACGATGCTAAACTAATTGGAATGGTAATCAGCGACACATTAGAACGCCTCATTATCGATGCGGGGTATGCTTTTAACGCAAAGCCCGCGATTCGGCGCGAACGCTTCGAGAGATTCACGTTTACGGTCTATCGGATTCTGATTGAGTTTATTGTTTCCGACGCTAAAATAATTCATCGGCGTTCGAAATTATTTTTCAAAGTTACCCAATAGTAAACAGTGGAACTTGTTTTGTAATATATAACGTTAAGTGTTTTAAATATCACAATAAAATAATGCTCAGCCTGTATGTCGCAATTGATTCTTGAAATGTCAAATGCTATTAGCAGATTAATACATGTTTAAATTAAATTATTCCGCTTAAATTAAAATATTTAGCGCAATCAATATCAGAACTATTTTTGGCATACACTTTGATAATGAAGTTAATATCATATCTAATATTGTAATTTTATAATCGAAACTATAATAAGATAAGTATACTGATAACAAGTTTTATGAGCCTTATTCATGACCGTAATCGTTTTTATTGTTTTATTAGTAAATACACAGAAATGGTTTTATTTTAGGAAGATTTAACTTTCGGCTTTATCAGGCTTTTTTTTATCTCAAATGAAATATTTAGTTCAATAACCGGAGGGAAGATATATTCTATAATATTTACATTCTAAATGTTTTATGATTACACAAATGTTTTGATGTAATTATAGGTATAGTTTATTTTTTGTTGGCAATAAAACTGGTGAAAAATTCATCTTATAGTCTATGATATTTACGCTTGACGAAAACATGACAGATCTCAACTTCATTTAAAAGCAACTTTACAAAATCCTGTACTAAAAAAGCCTAGAAAATCTTACTAGTTTCTACACTTTCTATTATAACCCTACTTTTTAATACTAAAGGGTTCAAACGGTTAAAGTAAATGCGCGAGCTCGTTTCCCTGTTAGCTATAATATATTATGTATAATGAAGTAGTTCACTTATCAGATTGAAAGTTCACTAAGACAATGGGGTCATTGGTTTCCGTGATGCCGTTGTCACCTAAGTGTTGTTGTATAACAATTTCCCCTTAATTAGCTTTAGTTACCCAATCGATAAAGGAACGTTCACACGAGTTGCGTAATGTAAATAGAAAACCCGTTTAAAAACAAGTCAACTTTTAAAAGTAATCGATATTATATTATTTTGTTTCACATAAATAGACAAATCAGAATAGATCAATAGAGCATCAGAATCTAAACTAGGAAGTATCTGTACCTAATAAGCGAACCCGACAGCCATAAGTAAATACGAGTACACAGGTTTTTTTTTAAACTTCAGTCAAAAAAGTTTACTATCTTTGTCAGGTTAATAATAACGGTATTCAATTACTCAAACCATACACAATCCCACGGTGATTTAACTTTTTAATTACTGATCCATGCAATTCAAGTTAATTGGCCATTTGAAAGAATCTAATTATTTAGATGTCTATGCCCTCGGTCACTTGTCAAGAAACAAATGACGCGAGGTGCATATTAAAAACATTACTGGTGAACACACAAGATATATTTACAGGTTTATTGGCACAAGTATGCAGTTACGTGTATGGAAACATTGTGCGCGAATTTCTGTACAAAATAATAGATCTATAAATGAATGAACGTACAATATAATTTAATTTTGCTCCACGTATAAACGACTCATGCGTTGGCTTGAAACATTTAGTGAAAATAACAAAGTGTAATAAATAACAAAACTAACAATATAATCATATTGTCTTATTGTTTATTATTTGAGGGTTAATTTTTAAAGTAATTGCACACGTCTACACTTAAATTAAATTAATTAAATTTCAGAAATTTTGTTTTAAACGTTTAAGATCGCAGTGTGAGTAGTTGCTAAATTGCAGTGATTTGAAAAAACACTCGATCAAAATAAAACAATGCACCTATTTGTTACATGAGATAGCCATCCGAGTACGAAAGTAGAAAGTATAATGCATTTATGTTATAACATTATACCAATTTCACCAGGTCATTTGCTAATATATTGCATCTAAAAAGGTATCGAAAGACAGTTCGATAACGTCACAGATTCTTTTGAAAGTCACTATGAAATATTTTGAATTTATTAATTGATAAAAAGTGTTAACTTAACTGGTTGTCGGTATTATGACAAACGGTGACACTGACACTTTCTCTAATACGACGTTTATTATCGACAGTTAAATTATTCCGCATTGCGATCTGAATGTAGATATGGACGCGACATAAGAGTAATAATAATAACTGAGGACAATACGACACAAGGCTATCTGATTCCAAATTAGTCAATTGAACGCCTGTGTTATGGTAACCTGAGAGTTGATAAACATACACAAATAAATACAATATAAAACGTACATAGATATTTTTATTACGCCTTGACACAGAACAATCAAATTTGCTCATCACACAATGTTTGTCCTGGGCGGGAATCGAACCCGCGACCTCCGGTTTTGCAGTGAGGGTCACTAACCAGTCGACCACGAGGCCAGTCAGTGTATAAAAAACTAATGAAGATATTCATTTTTGTTAGTAAAAATGGGCGATAAAATTCCATATTTAATTCCGAGTATTACCGCTGTTTTATATTGACTGACAAATGATGGGGCCTGAGATCATTCTTTAAATTGTGTCGTGTACTGAGTAAAATAATGAGGTAATGCATACATAATCCTATCTCCCTTGACGAGTTAGCAAACACCGCGTGCCTGCATAATAAAATTAAAATTAGATTTAGTCTAAGCTCCAAACTAAAACGCCTTTCAACTATTCGGTTTTGTAACCGCATATTTCTGTATTGAAATCAATGCGATTTTACTCGCCGGTTTCTGTGTTTATTATTGCCGATTAGATATTTGTTAAATGTAATACAGTTTACTGATTTCGTTTTCATCTGGTGTTAAAGCCAACGAAGGCTCGGAATGATATTTCATACGAGACGCGGGAGTTATGAAATCAATGTTTATTAATTAACATGATCTTAAAGGGCAGTCAATGAGCGCGACTGGACGATTACTAGCTAAGTGACCTTTGCTTTTTCATTTTATAGTACTCTGCGCTTTTGCGACTCTGAAGTGTCTAATAAAAACATGTAAAACGGCAAGATTTGCTCTCATTAATGAAGTCAGTCTAGATCGACAATATTGCGAGAGACATTAGAAACAATTAAATACTATAGTTTTTGTATGTTCATTCTGGAATGTTACTTTTACGTAACGTTTCTCGTAATCGTAAAATACTTAACAAAAAGATCGTAGTATGTTTGTATTTCCAATAATTGTTTGCAGCTTAAAATGATTTTGAAATCAGAACAATGCACTAATCGCTATTATAAATAACAGTGTATCGAACACTAAATGTCGTAAGTAAAGCTATGATTGTAATCGTTATTAGCAGCCAATAGCCACTTAACTGATCTGTCGGCGGGCGAGCGCGCGGCTCTCGTGACTTACGGCGAACACATTTTCTTCTCTAATACCCAAGTCGTCTTTCAACTTTCCAGTGTTTGTTATTGTTAAGAACGTTATGTTCGCACACACCGATGGATATACGGAGTTATAGCACGTATTCTGGCTGTCGATGCATAGCTGTAAACATTTTCAGACGACATTCCTACCTGTCCCTTGTTTGTTGGTTATTTTACTCTGAAACGTATTATTTTTCTTTTTGTTTGATACAACGAAGCATTCTGGAGGATATCTAATCAATAGATATAAGATTGGACGATAGACAGAAGCCCAACACGTTGTTTTATCCCAGAGAATTCCGGTGATTGACATACGATAAAGATTCACGATATCGTTTTGTTTTTATCTCGAGTTTTATACAATACAGAGTAATATACGCAAGACGAATATGTACATAAATTATTTCTCAAAGGAATGGTTACGAATTAAATTTTAACGAAAATGAACAAAAAATCGAATCTAATAAATAAAATACCTAACATAATTTTGTTACCTGTTAAATGAAAATATTGGTATCGCAATTCACGCAACGTAGACAGTCCAAATCATACTCGTAATAGATATTTGAATAAGAATAGTTGATCTCGGCCAATGTAGTGCGGCCATTGGTTCGTGCGTAGTAGAAGCGCGGCCGGCGACCGAGGCAATATGCATCGGGTCGTGATACATTTCAAGTCACGGGTGTGGTAACGGTCAAATGCAACCGTTGTTCGCGGGCTCATATTACTCAGTGAAATAATTAAACGGTCACTTCGTACCCGCTACCTTACTGTGTTAATCAATACTTTTAGAATGATAATATCGCTATTTATAACGGGGACCGAAATCATCTTATAGAAGCCTAATAATTTTACCGGTTTTATAAACTTACCGTAGCAGATAGGGTGCGCCACCAGTGTGTAACTTGTGTCAATGATTTACAACAACTGATGATACGTCAATGCGTTGTCGGCTTTAAAGGAGAGCCTTTTAAGCACTTTTCTTAAATACCTCCGTGTCATTGTGTTTTGGGAATATTTCGTAAAACATGTGAATGGAAACAATGTCTTATTAAAACCAATTCATATACAACACCGGAATGATATGACCTGTTGATATGTCAATGTTTGATACAATGTAGCGTATGCACGTGAGATGACCTTATGTGAGGATTGAACTATGACAGTTTCGTCCCAAGGTAAAATAAGAAGACATAGTAAAAATTCTCCAGTAATCCAATTACCACTTTGATATTCCCATGGTTTGTAGGTTTTAACATAACAAGATTTAAAGACAACCGTTGCAACTAAACAACCTATCCATACTAAAATGCGCTTATTTAATTATTTCCTTGTATCGTAAGATATAAGTACTTGGAGATCGTGAAATATAATTATGTTGAGGTTAATAATCAATATAATTATGAATGGAACAAATACATTAGGAGCAGTATACTCACAGAGCGTTTGTCACAATGATAACATATTTTACAATGAGGTTAGTAACAAAACTATTGAGTCGTTTCTAAGTGTGCCAATAAAGTTTTTCAGCTTGTAATGGTTCGTTAACTTCATGTGTTGTTGAAATATATCTTGTACTTGATCGACAAAGGTTTTTAATTTATGGACATGCGGAAAGGAGAATGAATATAGGAAGCGTATGAATTCGCTTTAAAAACTGCACGCTACGTTAACCTACATATCAATGATATGCTTTATGTAGAATCGTGGATCATGACGCAGGTACAAGGTACTGATTGATGTATTACTGATATGTTTACATTGACAATAAAGAGAGAGTTTTGAAAGACCAATTCTTAGTCAACATATCTAATTAACTTACTTTAAAGGACGTAATATAAATGTGTCAAGATATACCGATGTGGCTTACGTAAATCTTTTGGACACTCGTAAATACACCGCTAGTAATATTTCCCACTATTCATATTCATACTAAGAAACTGCAACTATGTATTCGTGAATACTAAATTGCGAACAATTTACTATAATACAGTTAGAAAATAAAATAGGTACTATTTAAGTATATAATATTTCCAATTGTATTAAAACTGGAATGGTTTGTGAAATATTATTATGCTTATATCAATGTGTTTTATTGTATATAATCCATTGAAATATCCCTCATGAAATTGCCTCAATTTGCAAGAGAGAGTCGAATATTTGAGTTTTTGTGCAACATGTGTTATCTTGTAATCGTGTCGTAAATTATGTAAAACAAAACACATTGAACAGTTCTCCTTTCACACGAACAATTGTTCTTGTCGAGGAACACATCACACACAGATTATAGTATCGCTCTCATTATGATAGTTTCTTTTTTATAACAATTTTATTATTTAGGTAATTTTCTGAAAATTACTTATTAGCCAATTATTCAAAAATTATTACAGATTAAAAGGATATTGAATTTAATGAAAATATTTGGAAATATGTATCATTGGAATATAAAATGGATTTATGTATCCTTAGAATATTATCGATTCGGTTAGACACCAACCTCTCGATACCTCACTATATTGAATTGTACACACATGAAAATAATCCGACAGCCAATCAATAACAGTGATAATGATATACTCGTCCATGACTATTTATCACCAATTGTACCTATTTAAATGATCGTTTGCAATTTTATTCTTCTATAAATAGAACATAGGAGAGTTAAACCGTAACAAAATAAGGTCAATCCGCACTGGAGCAGAGTGGTGAAAGACATATTATGTCTTGTTAAAATTGTCTCGTCACGTCTTGCGGGACATTTCAAGGGTAATGAAAATTAAGTTCAGTTCAGGTAATTTCAAGGACCATAAGCTCACGTTGTCCTTAAGTTTTATATAAAAAACATAACGGATTGCGTAAGCTGCGTGTTGGCGCGGTGTATTAAGAATCGAATATAAAGAAGATAGGGAAATGATCGCGTGACATCGAAGCACAAATCAAACCTGCGGTGGAACAAGATTGAGGAATGGCGACGTCGACGATGTCGCGCTCCAGTCATCCGAAAAATACTGACTTTTGTTTTCGATAAAGTTCCGTTCATCACAGCCTAACCGCCCGCTTGTAATATTTTTTCTAAACTAACGAAGCCTATCCAGGAATGAAGTGATCAAAGTAGTGAAGTGTATCTTAAATATCATTATTACATACTTAGAGAAGATAGGCATACACGAAATGACATAAAATGTCTTTAGTAGGAATGGATTAATGAGTAAATGAAGAGCCATACAAGGATAAGTCATATGCTATTGTAATAATGTCACTTGTTATAATAACCCACAAAATACCCTGACGTCATACTCCGTATTCATCATTCACAATACATATTTTCTATTAGACTACTTTAAGATTTCATTACGTCTGTACGTAATTATGATAATTATTAAATTTTTCCATCTTCAAATGGTAAACTGTTAAGATTACAAGTTTCTAGGATTAGAACGTACTTGATCGGACAAGTTGTCACACCACTGATGAGCTGCAGTCTTCTTCCCCCCATTGAGGCCGTTGTTCAAATGCGGGGTCAATGGACCTCCAGTGAACAGATCCTCGGTAATACTGGCGTCCGATGTAATTCTAGGGCGGATGATCGGCGGGTCCTGGGGTCCCACGAAGTCAAACTGACCGTCCCACATATCATATTCCAGTTCCAGACTGTCCTCCACTTCGATCGGTTCACCCATTGCGCCGCGCGAACGATTGAACAGTCCCGATTTAAACATTTATAACGCGATACATAACAATTAATGTGATATCTTTGGATTATTTTTTTAATATTGCACTAAAACTTTACTAAATAATAACTATTCGACACTCCGTTTGACTTTCAATTGTGATTAGATTGGAAAATGTAATTCAGTCTTTCAATGGCACTTAAATACGTCGAAACAATTGCTAATATCTTTTGTTTGTATATTATACACTTCGCACTTATAACATTATCGATAACCTCTTGTCACATGTTTTTAAAATGTTTACAGTTCTCAAAATGCACTGTCGCTTTTCCAATGCATCATTGTCGAAACATCTGATGAAGAACGTAACTTATAAACCTAATTGCCGTCGTACAAAAGGATCAAAATAATATCAGGCTTGAAAAGACTTCGACGAAGTAGATTCAAAACTTGTAACGGCCGCTCTAACATCGTCGTCTGCGTGAAATATTATCGCACTCGCAATATCAAAATTGTCAATGTATCACACAATTTGTACAGTGTTTACGAGTGTCGGTGTTCACTGTGATAATTTTACGAACACTTTGAAATAAGAAGTTGTGTAACAATCGAATACGTCGTAACTAGCCACTGCCGCGTTCGGCACTGAGCGGCGGAGCTCCGTCCGCGCCCCACCCATCGACGCTACATTATTATCAGTCTGCCAACGCCATACAGCCATACAAATAAACTTTATTCGCTCCCTGCACATGCACGACCGCCTGATAGATAGTTCCAAGGCAATAACCCCTTTTATTTGCTCCCCCCGTCTGGTTCCATCTCATTATTTTGCGGGCGAGGGCCCATCATGATCGCTCGGACACCCGACCGAGTGTATTGCTTGCTACTGTTTATCAGCTGGCATGAGTATGGAAATATTTATTATTGTGAGATAGGTATCGTTAATTGTTCCATAGTATGTTGTGTTATACGATATTAAAAGATCCCCGGATAGGTGGGCATGAAACACAAACACCTATTGAACATTAGTATGATTAATGCATAGGTCAATCAGGAAAATTTAATAAAATTTATCGCATGTTGGCAGTACGTCCCTACAGACATGAAATCCTGTAATAAACACATTATAAATAACATTTTTTTAACGGAATTCAATATGAAAGTACCCAGTAATCCATAGAGACGTACAGAAGCGAAATCATAACTAGTATTAAGTCATGATCAGTGACCGAGCATACAACGGCGACACGTTTAGAAACTAATATACCCACCTACCTTGTTTTCAAGATATACATTAGGTAACTGGGCAGTCAAAGTGAAACTTTTTGATATATTAATATTAATAACAACTATAAACCGAGAATGGTCAAAAAGTAAAATGAAAAATGTATTTATTTAATCCGGCATCGAAATTGAAGGCATTGTTCGCGAGAGCGTGTGAAATGGAGGTTAGAATTGACTTCTGTTATTGCGAGCTTTTTTGCGGATAACATCAATATCTAATTAAGCTGTAGAATAACCATTTTAATAGCAGTACCTCTGGTATTTAGAGCATCGGAATCTAAGGTGATTTCTGTTACGCAAGCAACTCCACTACCAAGTTCCACTTGTATCTCAACGAGTAAATGATGATCCAAATTATTTATATCCAAGTGGCGTACATACATAAGTACGTTATGCCATTCACCTTTATCTTTACCAGGCGTTTGTAGTGTACATTATTTTCTAGAACAACTCATGGAACATTTGAATGATAGCAATTTATTTTGATTAGGTTTAAAATGGCTTCGTTGTGTTTCGTGTTGGTATTGTCTACATAATATAGATTTGGACTTTATAACGCAATCATCGTCTCTACTGGACATTGATGTAAAATGCAAGTACCAGATATTTAAAATGCTTCGGAATTCTTAGTGAAATTGTCCATAGAGCGGTCAAATTGCATGCGTTATTATGTTTTGCAGAGCCATTCACTTGACTGCGGTTCCCTTACCCGTGTAAAACTGGTTTCTTTAGATTGCAGAACTACTTGGTGCAGAGATAATACAAATATTATAACAGAACGGGTCACCTTAAGGATGTATAAATGTTAGTACAGTCGAATTTAATGTATTTTCGTAAAACATAATCCGATATTGATTTATATTTAGAACACTCATAAGTTAAAGGGATGAGTTTGATAATTGTCTGGGCATCACTTTTGTAAGAGCGAATCTATTCCCATACAACACATGCGATGTTGAAACGTCATGGAATTTAATTTGGTTTCCCTCATCCAGGCCTCATAAACGGGGGCGTTAGGGTGAATCGTTAAGGGTTGGTTTCACATGCAAGTTTATTTGCTTACTCTACGTAGATGAGTTCTTTACAATTCCATTGTACTCGTGTAGTAAAATGTTTTCTCAATTAATCTATATTGAAGTTTTAGTTTGTAGCTGATAACAAACATGTTTACTTTTTTTTTGTTTATATCTCGCCTGATTAAAGCGACGAAAACCACAGCAGAGCCCTGTGAGACCGTTAATAAAAATATGATCGATCATTACGTGTTTTGTCAAGGTCCTTTCAATTGAAGTTAATTAAGCGCCTACCGATAAATAGCTGGTCATATCAAGATGAAGTTTTTGTCTCACTCTAACCCCTCTGTCTTCCTCTCGTGCTTAACATTAGAATCCATTTTAGAGCAGCATCAATAAAATATATCCCGCCTGTTTTGTTTCTGTAAATACTAACACAGGATGTTTTTTTTATCAAACCTCTATAAACATTTTTCAATGTCTACAAACTATAGAAATAAAGGATGGGTGAAGACACAGTGCAAATTTTTTGATATTTGTATAGGAGAATTAGTGCTGAAATTTTATTTGAATGTTAATATATGAAACAGCGTTGGTATACCTTTCGCAAATAAACACGCTCGATCTTGTTCCAATACGATTAATAATGAAAACATAATACATATATAACGTCGATGTATGGTTATGGAGGTATGCAAAAAAATGTCCCCAATCACTCTTACATCACGTATCGTTACGGAGCGAGGTGGTGAGTTACTGTGCCATTTCACGAGGTAATTAGCGATGCAACCGTCAACTTTATCAGCGGTCTACATCTTATTTGGTTGTAAAGCCCGATAATGTCGTACGCAGATGTTCTTCGCGCACCAAAACTTCCAACTATTTTATAATTGCGCGCGGTCTACTTTCGATGACAGTACAAGAATATTCCTTACAGTTTTGTGAATCTTTACGTCATTCCATAAAAATCTTATAGAATACGAGCTGTGCCTCGCGGTATTATCCGCGGAGCTTTAGATCTCGTGGGAATTTCGCGATAAAAGTTATCCTATTTTTTCTCGTATTAAATATAGCCTATGTTCATCAGGGATAATGTAGGATTCTAAAGGTAAAAGAATGTTTGAAATCGGTCCAGTACTTACAGAGCCTATTCAATACAAACAAACAATCAAATCTTTCCTCTTTATAATATTAGTATAGATTGTAAGTCTAACAATCAACATTAACTTTACTAAATGTATGAACATAATATAACAACGAAATAATAGCCTAGCGCTTTAATTTGTACATAGCTTTAGGCATACTTAAACGATTTCTAAAAGGAGTAATAGTCTAACTGAGAAACTGTAATAGTCTCTTAGTCTTCCAAGGTAAGAGGCCTCAGGCTGAGGTTCTCGCAGTCTGATTCAAATTTTGGCACGTTCTTCTGAATCAACAGAGACCCCGATCCAAAGAGATCCATGCCCAGCGGTGGGAAATAACAAGTCCATAGCAGACCAGCAGCAAGAAATAAAACTATAATTTAGGTATTACGCAAAACGTGTTTCGGTGTCATTTTGTATAACAATCACATTAGACTCATCTTCCGCGTGTTAACCAATTAGTAAAAAGGTACGTAAATTAAATTGTGCTTATCTCGTATGTATAATACCCGTGCCGTGTAACAGACAATAGCGAACATTGCCGCTTCCCACGAGTTTTCGCATGCCTTTCATTCCACGTTAATTTTTACTTCACATGCCGGCAATATGAGGTATTACAGTTCTAACATCAATTGGAGTTCAAACGCGGTTAATGCTTTCGAAACGAGATAGAATATTACTATGTTAGATCACTTGACATAACAATAACAAAGTCCATAATTTTACCGAGAAAATTTGGACGTTATTAAGAGTAGAAGGTAATGTAACGGCCAGCCTTATTCCTGATGCAGCGATTTCCCTAAACAACCTACCTATTAACGTAAGTGAAGAAATTACCGGGAATAGAGGGCACGAGAACGTTGTGTGCGCATTGCGAAAGCAGGTAAAAAATGGGAAAAGGAAGACAGCGTAGCGCACACAAAATGAGGATGGATTGACACGAGAAAATACAGGAGACACACATCGGTAGCTATGCCTGGTAATATATAACGGCCATTGTTCGAAAACATTTCCAATTAATCTCGCAATACTTACCGCAACGAGTAACATAACAGATCAATATTACACCAAGATTATCGTCAGATTGCGCCTTTTATGTGACTTACGTAAGATTGACGGATTGATTGCGAGTCGCAATTCGGTTCTTATGTTATGAGTTGGACTTTTTTAGTGTAATCGAAATTAAAATTGTCTTTTAATTAAATCCTATAATGACATCCGTAATAAATTAAATTACTAAGCATATCATTTCCGGTAGATATGTAAATATCTTAATTTACTTTCCAATACTGCTATATTCCACTACTAGCTGTTACCCGCTTCAATTTTACACCCTACGAATATAAAGATTTTATTGTCGTAAGAAATATTGTAACATCTTTTGACTGACCAGTTATCATCCTATTATGTTTAATTAAAATCGCCCCAATCGTTCTGCGTCCGGACCGAATAAACAAACAGGCAAGCATTTCAAAAATCAATGTTGGGGTTAGTGTCCCGTATACAACAAAAAAGTAACAACGACTTATCCTCGTCACTACCGCATTATTCTTGGCTTTAGTAACGTAAAAGCTGCTATGTGCTGTGACTACGCGTAATATTGTTTAATATCAGTGGCAATATCGATATTGCCGACTTCCAGTCCAAATACTTTCGCCGAGAATCGTCCAGGAAAATGAAAGTTAAATGGCCATAACGTGTTTGCACCATTTAACTCATTCGCTTATACATTATGCATAGGATAATCGATCGGCACGAGTGCAACATCATGCGAGATTTTACAACGAGTTCCAATGATTTTGTGTCAATATCCTATACGCATAGTAGGTATCACTAATGCATACAGACAAATTATTAGTGCATAAATATTTCGTCAATTTAAAAATGCGGTTTCATGTACAGTTTTTTTTAAATATAAACAGGTTGTCAATAGTGCCGTGGTATTGGTATGTCCTATAGAAATATTGAAACTCGGCTTAAAATCAATAAAATGAATTTATTTCCAAAACGAATCGAATAATTGTCTTGTCTCTCAATTTAGTGGTTAGAGACTGATTGATAGGGTGGGTGTCGTGGGTTCGATTCCTATCCAGTACAGAGTTTTCTGTGACGAGCACATTTGTTTATTCTGTGTCGAGGTACGATGGAAATATCTTTAGAATTATTTCAAATACACTAGAGTTATGCCAATTATTATTAAAATGAAATATGTCTGCAACGTAATGAGCATTCGTTCCTACCATCACGGAAATAGACGAGTACCTGTTAGCTGATGATGTAAGACGCAGATGGTACCATAAATGGCATCTCTATGATATGTCAATAATGTCTATGAGGCGCCATAATTGACTACTGATTTGCGAACTACGAATGAATATGTAGATTTTCTTAATTTTACAACTGCTATAAATATGTTGTAGCCTTTCGCTAAGTACTAAAGATATAAAGTAATAGTTAGAAAAAAAATCGAGTAGTTATATAATAATTTATGTTTACAAAATTTCATATTAATACAATTTTTTTAATTGATATAGATAATAAAAATGTCTAATTTTATAAGCTTTCTACACGGAAACTATTATACATAGTGATTACTTTTTTTTTTTATTTATTTTGATTGCTATTTGGTACTCGTTGCTTTTTGCTTACCCCGTTCGGGACCTGGCGTGATTTTATATGTATGTATGTATATGATCACTTTTTAATGCTTAATATATAGTTGGAAATAATATAAATGGCAATATTTGTCTCGGTAAAACTAGTAAAATATTAGTTAGGGATACCGGAGACTCTCGTTCTATAGTGTTAATTAATGCCGTGATTACGAGTGCAGGAGATAAGTATTTCGGGTGACTCCAGACTTCCTTGACACAGTTTCTGCGAGCCCACGCCGCCGCCACCCACGAGGCATCGCGACCATATCATTGTTTGCGTTACTGCTTACGTCGTTTATAATTACTGCTAATGTTAACAAATATTTTTGGCAACTTCGTGCACAAAAATTACAATACATGATTTGAGAAAACGGCGGAGAAGACGATGCAGTAACGACGACGCACCAAAAATAGTAAAATAATTTCTTGAATTTATTTCAAATTAAAATAATTCTTTATTGCGAACAATCGGTAATATAATTAGATGGTGATATAATTAACGGGTTCTCTATGTCCTACCCTATATAGGTCTACGGCAGTTACCAAATATTGTTGTAAAGTTGCTTAATAATTATATTGTTGAAAAGCAGAAGACTAGTTAATCTGAATTTTATTGCATTTAATGACGAGTGACATAAAAGTGTTGAATATTTCTTGCTACTTTAGCAGTTTCAATCTTAAACATACATTTCTGTTTCTCGTGTATATTACTTTGCTTTCTAAATCTCAGTGAAATCGCGAAACGGAATTTCTGATGTTTTCCCGAAGCGGATATTTTGAATCGACGTGTAAACTGACACCATACGATCACGTCGAGTCTGGCTGACATGTAACAGGCTATTATTCACGTTATGCATTATGCATGTTTAGATACCTTTGTCTCGGAATATGGCTGCAGTTTACGAGACCTATTGTCCATTGCAATATGCGGCTTGCCACATAGCCGCCTTCGTTCTCCTAGGTCCTTATTGCGAACGCAGAATATCCAGCTTTGCTCGCGCAGTGATATTCCAGTGCTTTGCACTACAATACAATTCAGAGAATTTAGAGATAGTTTCGCCCACATCGACACCAATAAGGCGCTTTCCTTGAGATTTTGCGCAATTTTGAATTTATTACAGTAACAATGGTTAGTGTGAAAACTAACGTTAGATAATAATAAATGTCTAAACGAATAACCAATTCTGTAATGACGGACACGTTTTCAACACTCAAGGTTCAAAGACTTAAACAAAAACAGTACGTTCCTATACTTAAAAGCAGTTCCTAAAGGAAGTGGCTAGATGCAGTCATTATGATGGGTTATATTCACCTAAAATATATTATGGTATTAGATAGTAATATGTATGTGACAAAAATAGATATTAAATTACTAATATGAAGCAGCGTAGTCGATTTGGATTCATCCTCAATCACTCGTTTATCATATAGGACGCACGCAGCTGACCGGAAGCGGCGCACGCGCACTGAGGGACCGTTTCCGGCGGCCATTACTGTCGCGCTACAACTGTCTAATGAAGCGATGCAGCTATTGTTTAAGCCCTCTCCTTTGGTATTCATAATAAGCGCCAGTAATAAGGTCATTGAACAGAAATTACACATAATAACACAATTTTCTCTTGGCTCGAAACATACGCGTACGTTTATAAACAAACTGTAGCGATTCACATTACGTCGCTAGTCATTCTAATTTTGCAAATTGCGTATACTTAGATTTGGCTGGAAGCCAACCCGACCTTGTATTCGGTTTGACTCCTCGATGGAAATAAATATTACTTTTATATAAACATAGCATATTTCACTATGGTTCGCGTCAGCTTCGCAAGGACAGAGATACGAGTATTTGGCACTCGGTACTTTCTGCCTACCCCGTAAGGGACCTGGCATGATGTTATGTATGTATGTCACTATTTTTGTAGCAATATATTGAAGAAACAAAACAAATATTGAATATTTTTTTATGATTGACTTTGATTGTTGATGATAATTGAATAAGATAATACATAAATATGATGTACGTTTTACTTGTTCTCAACCTTTAATGATTACGAAGAATTTGAGTATCAAACAACTTTTCTTTTATAGCCAAACACCAATCGATGAACACGTTAAACGTAAACCAAGAATTCATAAGAAGCGCTAGCTTAGTCACCGTGCGGGTGTAACATGTCACGGTTAGTCACTCAACGAAACGGTACCGCTTATAATTCAACAGTCCCTACATTTATTGTTAAATTTTGATATTCCTTTAAAACGCTTGGATAAATTATACGATACGTGCGAATTAGAATTTTGAGTATGGTCGGGTGTTTTGTGCCCCGTCGACGCTAAAAAAAATATGGACATGGAATTTCATGATCGATTCAAGTAATAATTTGTCATACCGTTGACATTTGATGTTAATTGTGCAATCTGATGCCAGCGCCACCTGTCCATGTATCGGTGCAATCGTAATAGCGACTCCAGTTACCGCTATGCGTATTCGTAACGCCTATATTGTTGATTGCAATTCATTCGGACATGTGCATGTCTTGTGTATATATTTAATAGTTACAGTTAGTATATGTATAATATTGTTTAAGTATTGTTTGTGTAAGTTATAAAGCTTTAAAAACTTTTTTCTTTATTTCTTTCGACAGCATTCGTAGTAATTGTCGATCTAAGGAACTCCATTAGTTTAGAAACGATCCTTCGTTTCTAAACGAAGATGACTGTCGTGAACGATGCGCGTAAGACATTCGCGCTTCTAACCTCGCTATTATCCTCCGGTAGGATGTTGACATAACATCCTCGCTTAGCAATTCCACAAACACCGCGTGTGTCGAACTGTCCCGCGTAATGTGACAAGTATTCTGAGAAACCGGTTTATTATCACCTACCAGTTTATTGCTTTCATCAATGACAAACATACTAGTCATGCGTCTGAAACATCCGCTCGAACGTTGATATCGTTTAGGAATCGAAGTAAGAGTTAATGCAAATTGGTGCTTTGTATGGCCCCAATACTATATTTAAGGGGGCATTTATACTTGGTTTAGATGAATGAAGTCAACACGATTATATTAACCCAAATTTTCTGAACATTTGTACCCTACTTTGCATACTATCAACGTCATTTTCCAATTGAAATAAGAAATTATCATATTCTTCTATTTATCAGGTACCCACGTATTTATGTTTCAGGGACTGTATATACCTAATTACTAAAAAAGAACTTTATAATTTAGTATGAATATAAAAGTAAAATGTTCATTTAATTACGTTTTATATTTAAATTTAATAATAAAATGATTAAGACATACCTGATAATTGAGACCTTGGACATCTTCCAGTGAAACGTCAGAGTACATGTCGTCTGCCGGCTCCCCGCCCGAGCCGCAGCCGGACGAGTTAAAGGACGACGACCGGTACAATTGGCTAGAACAACAGACGTAGATCGAATTAGTCTTATTAGATTAGTCATAAGCGTAGGACATTTTAGGACATGAATAGTTTTCTAGATACACGTACTTTGTTCTTACTAGTGACATCTATGAACAACTTTGGAAAGCTGCCTGCGACATCTGTTGGCGAAGTTAGATAGCGAAACATAAACTTCGCACAATTTCCTCTAGATGGCGCTTATCGTTACAACTGTATTCGAGCGTTTCGTTAAATTCTTTTGAATATCATAGGAATATTGTTACTTTTTGGCTAAATTAATATTGCAATTACCTTGCTAAGACATTGGAGCCGATCTGACGTTTACCAGAGCTGAAACAAATGAAATACAAATAAATATAACAATTATTTTGTTATCATAAATATTTGTTTTTTTAATTGCTTGCAACCCCTTTTATATTTCATAATTCTATGAAAATCTAACATTTAGCAATTTCGAGGTAGATTACATTGTAAGTTAAGGACAAAAAATGTTGTATGCCTTTATATTACGTACCTACTACATATGTATACATGTATAATACATGATTAGAATTTGCAAGAAGGGAAATATGTCATATGCTCCACAGCGTTAATTGCAGTGGGCTGCACAAGCGCATGTAACGGGTAACGTCTAATACATAATCGCACTAGTAAAAGTAGGCTTCACACTATATAAGCATCGTACATCGTACAGTGATGGAGCTCCGAAAAACGAGTTGAATAGCGCGTGTTAATTATCGCGAATCACGTCCGGTTTTAAACATTTCATTTTGTACATTTTACGAGAAGGAAGGTAACAGTTACGCGCGATTGGAACTCTGTAGTATCTTATTTTCAAATTTCATCTTTACAGACAGATTACAGACAGATGAAATAATCGTTTTATATACAAAAAAAATATCTTTATTTCAAAATTGACAATATTCTGCGACGAAGACGATATTATATTATTTTCTATTTCCACACAAATACAATGTTATTTAAGTGCGTTATTAATTTCTATTTATGTTAAAAGCCTTCGTTCCATTGTTACCGTTTTATATCAATTATTCTTAAAGAAAACTGTTTTATTAATGTAATTAAATTATTATTGCGTGCTTTCTTTAATTAATATTAAAAGTTTTTATATTTTCTTATGGGAATCGAATATAACGTACTAGAAAATATGTATTATTCAACTCCGTAATAAGTTCTAATAAATCATATAAAATGTTGACAAAATCTGTACAAGTTCTAGTTATTGCTTGAAACATCTTTAGTATATACCCATAGAAATGAGAGATTTTCCCGATGTAAATAGTATTCTGCAATGCAATATCGATGTATAAACAAGCAATATAGCAAATTTCGTTAGATTTCATCCGAACGCTCTCATACAATCGGATAAAAATACGACAAATTCCGTATAAAATATTATTTTGAGTTATTTAGCATGTAAGTACATATGTAATATCTAGCCGCTGCATTTTCCTCTTTATTTCTCTACTGTAAATAGTTATACATAAGTTACTACACACACACGCACACACACAGAGACGAATAGACAATAATGAGGTGTGATTACCGCAAATTGGTGAAAACTGTATTTTTGTCGCAAGGAAGCAACGCAGCGATCAACTTGCAATCTCTATATTGTCACTAGTGTTACAAATTATTCCTCTGATATACCATGTATCTATAGAGTCTGTTGAGATTTCCGTCTGTGTCTCGACGGGATACGGACATAGGTTTGCCGTGACACATTACCGCAAGGCTTGTATGCACATATCATAATTATACAACACGAAAAACTACAGCACCTGTTGTTAATTGACAAATACAGGTATTTGTAACGAGCGGATATCCTTAACAACTCGTTTTACATTTGAGTCGATTGATCCAATATTATTTGCGCATATTCAATTAGACGAAGTGAAAGACATAACCTTATTGACATACACATAACTATAGCAATAATAATAATAACAAGTGGGACAATTCCACACACGATCTGATTCCAAATTATGTAACTAAATGTGTTACGGTAACCGGATAGCTGATAAACAGACTTATGTTTATGTTATATAAAACTTACATAAATATTTTTATCACGCCCAGACACAGAACAAACAACAGTGCTCATCACACAAATATTTTTTTGGGTGGGAATCGAACCCACGACCTCCGATTTTGCAGTCGGGTGTGTAACCACTCGAACACAACGCTTGTCTTTCTGTGGGCTATGAACACTACGAAGTCGTTGTCAATTAACTACTGGACATATTTTATGTAAAATGTATACACTTACTTAACACATTACTACGAGCTCTTCTAATGGTGAGTCAGGTATGTCTAGAATGTATTACGCTTGCCTAGAAATTGCCTATTCACATGGCAGGACATTAAAGGAACCTACTCAAACTCAAACCAAACCTACTCAAGACAATCAATAATAGATGAATCGAAAACAATGATATTGTGACACGGCGAAGCATGCCTGATGGTGTTTTGTCTTTTAACCCGCTCGTACGAGTCCTATACGATACTAGGTGACTTCGAACAGGACATACGCGAAGAATGTACAGTGCGGGTGGAGAAATCGTGTAATAATGAAACATGGGTGTGCACGCGCTGTGAAATTGTGTAAGAAAGCGGTGCAATCAGATTATAGGGACTGTGATCAAAATTGTGATCGTTAGCGCACATTTTCTTTGTCCTAACAACAGCAATAACAGCTTGTGCTAACGTCATTATTTACTTTTCATTCTTCCACTTACGACTTTAAAATTACATGAACTACTTTAGAATTACATACATTATGAAATACATACAGCGGCTACTTTTCAGCAACTTTCCTCACATAGAAATTGTAATCGCAAAACCTCAGTATTCTCCGCGCATTTTTCGTCACAAATTAATTTTCTCTTCTACCGATAAAGAGCTACGCAGCGTTAGCGTTGCATTCCTTTACAGATTAATTTTCTGGCAGACTGATCGTAATTGGTTAAAACCAGCGTGTTTTCCATTTAATGTCGCATCATATCGGATTTAATTAAAATATACCGGCAGAGTCGATTAGTAATATAGCACAGGCATAATAAGGATAAGTGTTGATACACTTATCAAACACATAGTATAAAACAAAGTCGCTTTCTATATCCATATGTATGATTAAATTTTTAAAACGGGATTTTGATGCGGTTATTTTAATAGATAGAGTGATTGGAGAGGAAGGTTCATATGTAAAATAACAACCATTAAATAGTGGAGAAATACTGTTATAGTTTATACGGCAGAACAACGTTTGCCGGGTCAG
>DWUN01000365.1:0-23971 GCA_018249975.1 Passova gellias
TGTCCATATAAGCGTTGCGCTATAAATGATATTGATATTGAAAAAAAAATCAGATCATTAATCGAGATAAAAACTATTCTATCTCTCAAGTTGGATCGAACTGCACATGGTGTGCGAATTTTATTATAATCGGTTAACTGGTTTAGGAGTCCATTGAGGACAAACATTGTGACACGAGATTTATATATATTAAGATATATATATATATATTCCAAACTACGCAACGGATTTTGATGAGTGTTTTGAAAATAGATAGAGTGATCCAAGAGGTAGGTTTATATGTATAACTAGCATTTGCCCGCGACTTTGTCCGCGTGGACAAGTGACTCTAGGCAGAATTTTAATTTTCTAGGATACTTTTATTGCAATTAATACAAATATAAAGCTAGTGATAAAATAAACGTGACTACAAATCATTTGTTTGTTCTACCTAAGGAATTTCAGAATATACGAAGACAATATATAATTCATAATGGATATTTATGTGACATGATTGCTTAGATCAGTCCATATTTTACCCTAAACAGTGCACAAATGTGTTTATTAATTTTAAAGTAACTTATCACTATCTCTTATTAACGATGCTTCATAATGAAATGTATAATTTGTTATTTATCTTTGCTTCATTGTCTGCGGGTAAACAAGTACCTTGCTATACCCAGTATTATTAAATGCAATAAAAATTAAAAAGTTAAAAATTTCAGGGTTTGTGTTATAAGCTTTCGTGTGCTAGTTTTAGTCTTTAAATTGTTTTCTATCCAATTTGCTCTGGATTTGCGAAGACGCTTGATCTTATCTGGATACACGGTTTTATTTAATTTTATTTAATCTACTGAGTATAGAGACTATTTGGAACTGAGATAATTTTGAAAAATGGGCAGATCGTAATTTCCTATTCTTGTTATTTCACCAATCTGATGCCATTGTAACTTGTTTAACAGAATGGGTACAGGTTCGAAACAATGTTTACGGCGATTGTTCATAGAAAAGTTTTTATTTTGCTGTAATCTAAGTACTAATCTGAAGCCTGATACCCAATATGTAATCAATGCTTATGGCGATCGCCTAGAACATTATCAAAAGTTTCTCTGTACTGTGGTATATTAAGAAGTGAACGATGTGATAAAAGTCGTCAAACGTCAAACTCAAACCATTTGCTACATCTTCAGTTCCAATTTCAGTTTCTTTTAGTATAAATTGAAATTCATATTGTTTTATTCATTATAAGGTACGTACATACACTCAATGAAGGTCCTGTTTTAGTGATCTTACTACGGCTTTGTGTGCCCTTCAGGCTATAGTTGACCGGAAGAAAAAAGCCGGTGAAAAAAAAAACTCCCAGCACTCTTTTAAATAACAAAACATTAATGAAACTAGCCATGTTGCAGTATGGCTTTAGTCTGATAAGGAACACACGTTTGTTTCAGTGGAGAATGGTATCTAGGATGGAAGAAAGCAGAGCTAGTTGACATATCTTGGTACCAAATACTTCATTGGGACAGCTTACGGGAAGCGCAAACGAAACATAGACTAAGTAAGTGACTCATACACTACGTATTTCTTAAGTATCATAATCTGCTTATTTTCACCATCCAGAGTATGTAAGTTTTGTCTGTATGTCGTATTAAACTGAAATACTGATTAAGGTATTGATGAATTCAGTTGTATTTCAGGAGTCAATATCTCTGTTCTGGTGTAACGGTTAAAATATATTTGTATATATTTTGATGTACAGTGTTATAATTTGTATATTTAAATTTGGAATTTATAATTCTAATAACAACAGCCACTTACAATTAAGCTTCACAACTTGAATATAAAAAAATGGCGGCACTGGACGGTACGGTGAAGCTTTCGTAGCTCCTATAGCTATAAAATTATCAAGAAAATTTATAGCTAACAATTTCTCATTGAAGAAACTATCGCGTCTCCTGTTGTCCACGTAGACAGATCACTTACTATATGCCATTAATAATTAATTACTTTTCACGTATGGCAACTTTACAATGGCAAGCACGCAGCATTTCATTTATCACGTACCGTCCAAGCAGTAGATCGTGTAATAGGCTCCGGTATTGAAAGCGTGACATGTGACAGAGACAGCTATAACAACAAACAGTGAACATGCGATATGGTTAAAAATAGCGTAGACAACCATATTAATTTTACAATAAAACAAAACTAAATATAGGAGTAAAAACAATCCAAGTTAACCCATCTTAGTTAAGTTGGATATAGAATACATTTTATCTGTGATTCTATATAGAGTTAAATGTCTGAAACTCTAGAAGTCTTTAGGTACTGCTTCATGTAAAGTAGTTTCTTTAAAACATTGTTTGTTCCACTGTTGCAACGCGAGTCTCCTGTCGTAATAAGATAGTCTACCACATGGCTAAGGTCTTTGAAAGTTAAGGTGTGCTGATTCCTTCACTATGCATTTCATTAATACACCATACGTAGTGTAAATAAAAAATAAGGGTATTGCCTCATCAGTTACCTATTGTAATTTGTCGCAGTAACACAATCAGAGCAAGACAAATGCTGCATCCTGTTAGTGAAGCTGCAGCAGCGAAGTGGCCAGTTCCTCTGGGTTCATATGGTGCTGCAGGTGAAGGACGCGGCTGACACGCCACGACAGTTCATAGTGGCGACTAATCAGATCTTAAGGTACGTACCTACTCAGCCGTCGAAATTCGACCGTAATCCAATGCATTTTCAAATTTGAACTACAGTTTTAAATTACGATGTAATCACTTCGGGATTACAGGCGTGATGTTACGTTCTTTTTTTTTTCACTTCGGATTTTTTTTATATTACCTGGGATGTTTCGTTTCACAATGACAATATAAACTTGATCAATGAAACACTAACTTTGTCAAATACATACTTAAATGTGACGAAAAGATTGCTTTACACAATATAATATATATTTTAATATAACTTCAATCGTGTTCTCATACATTACGTAGCCATCTTTATATGTTTATACAAATAATAATCTCCAATTTTCATATTTAATATACCTCGTCGGTGTACATACACGTGTTAAATAGCATGTTTGTAAACCTAGACGTATGTGGAAAAATGTCAACATTTCATTTATAACGTTTTATAGCATCAATTTACCTATTTGTATATTGTCTAGTTTCCTATTAGCACAATTGCATTATCATAAGAAATCTGAACGAACAAAATTACACGCAACAAATCTCACCATACTATATCACACAGATTGTTGACGTTGTTGAGAATTGAATTCACAACTATCAGTTCAACAATCAAGTTCATTAACCACTAAACGAACTAGTCAGTCATTATTATTAGTGATAAAAAGACAATACAACAAAATATAATAATATAACAATAAAATTCTGTATAAAATGACAAAATTTAAATGTCAACATAATATTACATCCGTAGTGAAGAGGAAGCCTCAATTATGCTCGCGAACTCCTGGCTGTACCAGTACTACGGATACCAGAACCAGCCCTGCGGAATGCTGGACCCTCGCTGCCAGAAGTTCTTCAGGCGAGACCAGTGCTACCAAGACCCATACCAAGAGTACCAGTACGTAGAAAGCTCGGAGATGGAATACGGGTACCACGTGTCGACCTACGTCCAGAAGCCATTAGAAGAATATACAGCATGTGAAAGAATTTACACGGATCGAGGACCAGTGGACTATTCTACCCATTCCCCGCAGTCTACTATTAGCGAAGAAAGGTAAATATTCACATTCCCTTTAGACTGTGCATTACTTCTGGCAGTTCTAAGCTATTTAGGTTTGAAGGTATGCATATACGTAATAAGTGACTATCGTAGTTAGTTCGGCTGTTAGCCTATTAAATGGTATTAAAAATATTCACTAGTTGTATTCACTTGCATGTTATACATACATATATTTACATCGTGTTTATTTACGATAAGGGTAGGCAGTCTAATAATTTTCACGGATTACAGTCGAATAGCATTCTTTAATTTCTTGTATGGTCATCTCTATATAATATGGAAGGAAATATATGAATTTATCGCAACACTAATATATACTACTAATACTAATATATTGCTACTACTCTGAGATAGAATGAATTCTAAATTTAATTTGAAAGACTTACGTTCGTTATTTAAAATGTAATGTTTAAAAAGATACAATTTCGCTGGTCATAATTCGTTTAGTGCTCATACAATACGTCGATCAAATCGCTAAAAAATAAACAAATGTGCAAGGTCGCGAACACGATTTGTATTCGTCATGTCACAGGCGTCAAGCGAAGGAATATAAATAAGAAAATCAACGCTGCCCGTCCGTCCGTTCGTCCGCGTAATTTGACACCTTTCATTACCATATTTATTGTGAAGCTCTAACCAATAAACCCTACACGTTTAATGTATCGAACGGCCCCTTATTCTCATTGAAATAAGGTTGATAATACAATAACGTTTTGTATTTAACATACAAATTAAACAGTCAATGCCATATATGTAAGCAAAGTCAGCTCCGTCTTAGCGAAGTGACACCGTACTCGTATATTATATAGTTCAACGACTAGCGATCGATTTTAAATCTATTTTAAGCGTTAAATACCGCTTATGTACCTAACATTTTTAAAGGTAAAAACTAAACAATTCTCATATGATGGTTTCTTATCTTTAGTTATTACCTATAACATGCATATTATGTTGCATTTTAATATTACCTACATGTTTCAAACTGCCTTTAATTATCTGTATAGTACAATAGATACAAACATGATAAATGTTAAGAAACGGACAAGTTTTTGATTATAAATACATTTTTATTGAATACCAAAAACAGCTGAACTCTTCGGATTTATGCTGAAAAATACTTAATTAGGTAATTGTCCAAACTAAAAAATACTCAATAAATGGTAACTATGACAAGTATAATCAATCAATTTATATTTTACCATATCAAAATGCACAATGCACAAATTTTAGTCTCAAATGATTTAGTTACAAAATCCAGGTAACACTGATAAATTGCGTGACTGTTTATCGACTTTATTCAGCCCTCAAGACAGAAAAAAAAACAGAGCTCTCTTTAAAAGCTGGCAATGCGTTGGAGACTTCTCAAGTATTACAAATATGTATAGACAACGGTGACCAGTTACAGCCAGGTGGCCCCTCTGCCTGTTTGCCAGGCTAGTGTAAGAAAAGAATAGCAAAATTTCCAATTAACGTCCTTAATCTTATTCCAGATCCCCCCACCACTACGACGTGCCAGCAGATATAGTGGTGAACAGCAACATGTATATGTACCCTCACGGCAAGAGAGAATACTTCGAACAGTACCCAAGGGTTGCGTACAACGCACAAGAGCCTTGCACCAGCACCGCTGTTGAAGGTAACTGATAGATGGGACTGTTCCTATCTTCATCACAAATCCATCTACACACATCGGAAAGATATAACAGATTTAAGCTTTAACGTAATAATTTATGAAACAGATCTAAGGGGTTATGTGTGTCGCCTATAGATCCCACCTAATACTGAAGCCTAAGATATTTTATCAGCGTTTATTTTTTTATTTCTTTATTTAAACTGGTCATATAACATTTTGATGTACTGAAGACGAGCAGTTTAAGCATGGTCAAATCTCTAGTTCATCTCTTTCATTACGACTCAGAAGATAAATAATCCTTGTGCAATAATATTGAAGTAATACACTTTTACCAGGGATGGACTACCCCTGCGCAAAGCGGATGCGACTAACAGCTCCCGTGCCACTGGACAGTACAGATGGCATGGACAGGTGGAACCCCAGCCCGCCCTGGTCAGACAGCAACCTGAAAATGAACTATGGCCAACGATTCACGTACAACATGCTTCCGGTACCACCAGAGAGAGCGATAGTCACCTAAGACTATTGAATGTTAAACGTTCTCAATGTACTGATTTTATCATTACCACCTTCATTATATAATTAACTTATGTTCAACTTCATTCCATTGCTACATATATATGTTTCGCGAAGGGAACATTCCCGACCGCAGTTATAGTTTAAGCTGTTCCACGCATGTCTTATGGTGAAACAAATAAACGAGTTCCACATACTCCGACCTTTTGGTGATCTCATCAGGTGTATTCATTCATTAGGAATTAAATTAATTGAGATATCAATGTCATTGAACCTTTGCTCAAAGTCGAAAAAACTATAATGAATTTATCCCGTTCAAAAGTAACAGTGGATTTTCAAATAAGGTTGGTATTGTATTTTATCACATGTTATTAATAATACAACCTTCAAACATTTCGATATTGACATGTAAAAATCATTCAAAATAAACTATCAAATATAGAATCCTTCTCATTTGTTACAAGACCTTCTTGACCTCGTCTTCCAAAGACCCCTGTGGTATCTTAGGAGTAGATCAATTTTGAAATTTTCATTAATTGCGAGCCTTTGTAATTTTGGATAGCAGAGGAACGCACAACGCTTATCAACTTCCATATTTCCATATTGCCGTAACCCCCAATTCCTCATCTGCTCACAGTACAAAAGTATAATAATGGCATTAACTAATTTACAGTGTTGTAACCATTTATCATCATGTTTATTAATCATTTCTTCAAGGACATATGCATAATTTACGTCCAATTGAATGCTAAAATAAAAAAAGCTATTAATGCTAAAATCATTGCTAAAAGTAATATTTAATGTAAGTTATAGTAAATTTAAGTATGAATATTTTAAGATTTCAAAATTTATCAGTATTTTAATTGTAAGTATTACGATAACGAATTTTATGTATAGTTATATTTATATTACTTTTAACTATAAATATATGGTTCCGTCCAAATATGTTTGCATTCCAAAGGAATAGTTAATAGTTAATGTTGTATCCTGTAAATATGTTTCCTATGAAATAATACGTGTATAAAAGTAGTAATGTACAAGTTTTAAGAAAATGTTGAACATGATATCGATAACTTACTGCAATAAAGATTATTTAAGTAACATCATGAATGTGTATTTTATTTTCTAACCGGTAAAGAAGACGATTTGCAACTATGATAAATCTTACGACTGGTAGTAATTGAAAATAGAAGTAGCTGACCACAGACTGGAGTAATCATTTCATTTAAAATACCCCTCTTGACTGTTATTTATTAATATAAATACAAAGTAAACACGGCTGTTAAAACGACAATTATATATGTCCGATGCTCGCGACATCGAAAAATGTGGCCAAGAAAATATTTATTTTAAAATCGGCTAATTACTTGATTTTTATTAATAAGCTTTCCAATCTCGATTTAGTATTTTAGGCACAGTAGTTGTACATGTTCTAGACGAATCCATGGAACTCATTTACTAACGACTTCTTCTCAGTCTGGAAATGAACTTGGTTACGTATTAAAACGATTCAATTTAAATATGAAGATATAAATATATAAGTAATTGTATATAAGTAATATATTAGTAAATATTTTTTTACGTAAGTAATATAGAGCTCTAAAGCACATTGATCGATGCATAAAAAACAAACAACTCGTGATAAATATTAATATCATTCTCATGTAAATAAGACTAGCGGCAAGTATCGTAGGTTTTAAGATAGCAGTAATAATTAAATTAACATAGTCCACGTACAAAAAATATAAAAAAGTGAGTAATTTACTTCAAGTACGCTCACAACATTTGTTCACAACTAGTTTTTACATACGGCTTCGCTCGAGAATCCGTGGAAATAGTGTCATTTTTCCTAAATAAAAGTATCCTATATCTTGACCTCAACAATGAGATATTGCCACACCAAATTTCGTTAAAATAAATTGCTTACTTTCTTCATATCGAATGAACAAACAAACAAAGAGACAAACAGGGTTTCAAATCCATGTTTTGAGATTTATTTTATGACTAGATACTCGTATTTATATAGTCTTCGCCCGCGACTTCGTCCGAGTGGTGTAGTAACTTCGGGCAGCATTTGGAGTATTTGGAGTATTTTAGTAAGTTATAGCCTATATGTTGCCGAGGATTAACAGCTCTGTAACAAAAAAGTTTCATCAAAATCCGTCCAGTAGTTTTTACGTAAAAACCGGACAACAGACGGACGAAAATTTCAAAATGATTTTTTTGGCTTCTGCTACTTCTATGAAGACCCCTAGGGGTGTTTTTTTTAGTTTTTATTAAATGTACAGAATTGAATCCTTATACAGTTTAATTATATGTATAGATATAGATACGTAGATAGATATAGATATATTATTATCAATAAGAACCAAATAGCATAAATCAAATTATTATGTTTGACTAATAAATAACAAAATATTTTGTTACCAATGTGAAGGTTTTTCGCACGTTATCTATAACTAGCCTATAAAAGATTACATACTCTTACTACCAGCTTACTTATTCCCTCAATCAGTTCTACCTTCCTCACGCAACTACGTAGCATGTAGATTTTATTCTTGTTCGTGGGATATGTCTGTATTTTTAGATTATACACAACCTCCTCAGGTTCTCGAACCACTAGGCCAAAAAGCCAATCGTTGTCAGCCATCAAATGCTGTATTTTGATTGTTAAAAAACATAATTCTATCGATAATTTTATCCACAGACTTAAGTAACACTCGTGCTCATCGTACCCGCGTATGTCCGAGGTGAGAACCGAATCCACAAACTGAGCCTCAGAATTTAGGATCTCTCAGCGCTGGATCAAAAGACCAATCAAAACCTTTTATCCATCAATTATCAACTAGATATTGGTGGCAATGGTTCTTATAAGCAATTCACTTGTAACACCGGGAAGGTACCTACTTTAAGCACTTAACTTGCAACAAACTAAACTGGTAAAATATATGTGCATTTTAATTCGGCCGTAAATAGCCGACGCTTGGTATTACCAAAGCTGCCATCCATTAACCGATCACTCTCAATGCACTTGCATTAGTTTCGCGAATTATTTAAAATGCACCCATTTGCATTAGAAGGCCAACTATCGAACTTCTTAATAGATGTAAAGCGCTTACGCACACGCCCAGTATATTTGGAGCTATGTCTCACTGATCACTTAAGGATTTTGTATTGGCGAAGGTGGTGCGGTGGATCTTGGCATTCTGGTGGTACAGCCGTCAAACAGACAAAAGCTAAGACCGCTGATACGCCGTGCAATTTATGGACGAAAGCGTTTATAGTCAATATTTAGTCTTCGTAATTGGTCATATTTTACTTACAACTATCCAACTGTAGGAGTTCAAATGGTCTTTAGATAGTCATGCAAATGACAATTTTGAAAATCAAATTATACAATACTGTTAATTGATGTAAGAGCATGTACATAAATATTATCATAAAACAAGTAGATATATCTATACTTTGGTTGCAGTTCAATGGAAATTTAACATCAAAATAGTTTAAGTTTTGAAATAACAAGTTTTCTTTTATTAAAAAAAAAATACATGGGTCTACGCTTATTTTCATTACCTAAATTCTATTTTTTCATGTATAAAGTTCTCAAAGCGTAAAAAACAGAATTTAAGTCTAACATAAACGCTGTTGTCTAATTTTATACTTACTCCAAGGAGGGTAATACCTTGTATGCATCATCAAATGATTCAACAAAACAACTATAAGAAAAGTTGCTTTGACTTTGAAAGTAAGGAAAAGTGCCCAATACAATGATATGAAACAAGTTATTGAAAATAAAAAAAAACGATCGTTTCTAACTTACAATTTGAAAGCTTTAGCTAACTCTGATCCATTGTTATTGCAAGCAAGTCTGACTGACGGTGTTTGTGATGAATTATTGATGTCCGAGATACTACGTGATCCTTCCCTTCCCTGGATTACTGTAACGAGGCACAAAACGGCGCTACACAGTCGGCAATCATTCACAAATATCAACCATTTATCTCCAATTCTACAATACTAAAATCGAACAGAATGTTTCGAACGATTTCTATACATTCCCAACCATTTGGAGCAAAATGTGATTTATTAAGGTTCTCCCACTCGTGTGCCGTGGTGCTTTCTGGAATGGTTGTCAGATCTCTGTAACACGTTCATTTATAGAATCTATAATCATTGGTGCGCTAAATCGGGATGTAGTTATGAGGGATCGACATATTTTCAATGTTCATTTATTTTATTTCAGTTTTTTTTTTTATTTCCCATTCATTAAGGGAAATGACATATAAAAACAAAATGTCAAATATCTTAATAGAAAATTAAAATTGGATATTCCATATTTTAAAAAAAATACCCAATATTAAAACCATTTTGATTTGTAGGTAAACCTTATCTTGTCGAAAATTACGATTCGAGAATTTTTCTAACGAATAAACGCTACGTGTGTCAGTAAAAGATTTTTAATATAAATAAAAAAGAAAAAGAAAATCAATTAGTTGCAGTTTCAATATCTTATCTTTTTAATATTGAACGATCAATCATCTACAATTAAACCCCAATAGTTTCTACAAACCTCTTACGAAAACAATCGGTGCGCGCTCTTGCATAATGCGTACGGCGCGCATTAGTGGAAAACTAATTAATGAATTATACTATTAGCGCGTGGGAAATGCACTTCGATGTATTAAGTGGCCTGTAAAACAATTATTACGTGTACGGGGTCGTAAGGACGTTTGTAAAATATTTCGAACCATACGGACTAAGCAATCTTATGACTCCATCGCACTGCGGTATGTCCGTCAAAGTACAACCATGTCCGATCTAGTAACCCGGACCAAGACCTAGATCAGAATATCGAAACTGAACCTGCTAATTAATGATTAAACTATTTAGAAGCATCGCAATGTCTAGTTACGTGCACCAATCTTGTCCTTTTATTTTTTATATTGTACAACTAATATTAGGAACACACAAGGCACAACATATATGTACATATATATGTACTTATTTTCAAGATGTTACAAAACCTATTGTCTTCCGACGAATATAAATACTTTTATCTTTGTCCTTCCACTAAATATAGGTATTTAAGATAAAATACGAGGCTCACTAATGCAGTATCATAGCACAACCGCGACGTTTGAAACACTAAAAACGTTCATAAAACGCGGCGGACACTTGCGCTAGCAAATACGAGTGTCAGATAAAAATGCATTAAAATGCTGTTTACGGCATAACCGACAATATCTATGATAAATATTCATGCAAATATCCGTGCATCCTGGATTCCGTTTAAAAAGGAAAATAGGAACGCGGATAGATTATGTCACTCCACGTATCGGTCAGGCATTCTAACTATATCATTGTAAGGAACGGATAAACGCTCACATCGACTATTAAAGTGAGTGACAATCTCGCACTTAGACAGCTGACGAGCTTTTTTTATTTCGCATTGTTTTATTGTCTATTGTTCGACAGCTCTTCCGCCAATCGTGTGAATGTACATACTGTTTAGATCGGTATTAAAGCCATCTGTACAGTAGATATGCTTCACTTATTACGTTTAGATACAATTCTTAACCGCGTCGGAAGCCTTAACTGCTTTTTAGGGCTAGGAAGCGTTAATAGAGATAAAATTAGTCATCAATTAGTCCTTAATATCATAATTACAACTGCTCATATAGCATTGTTCAAACATTCGTTTCAATCACGAGAAATTGAACAAAATCACAACTTCATCTTGTAACTAAACAAAACCAGACCAATCCCCGAGTAGGTAATAATACCACCTCAAACTATCCTATATTCGGAGTACCATACTTAAACGTGGTAGTATTTATTCGCTAGTATTTCCCTGGTGGTCCCTAGCTATAAACATTTTATGCCTGACTTAATAACCGGACTATTTATTGTCAAGAACAAACGAAGAAATAAGAAATGATTTCTTATTTGCGGTCAACTAGAACTTTATGTTTCATTTTATTCCATTAAATAAAAATAATTTACTCTTTATTATTTTATATACTTAATGTGTTAAATAAATAAATTAATATTAAATTATTAATAAATATACAAATAAATAATAGTTGTATTACATGACCAAAAAATTTGGCTGCCATTTAATAATTAACACCTCAATTAGTTAATTAACACAAATCTAACACATTTTTACAGTGTGTTATTGAATAAATCACACATCTAATTGATTTAAATGCATTACATATTACAATTGCAAATAAGTATTTTAATTGATACATTCGCAAATTAATTATGTGAAAATATTCTATGCTCGTACAGATTAATTTACGAGAGATAAAATATGCTGGTCGCTTGACAGATATAATCCAGTGTCGGATAAGAAAGGAAATGTAAAATATCCAATCAATCACATTACGGTAAAACGTTACTGTAACAAAATGTCTCTATTAACCTGTTAACTTTAGCTCTTATCATTTCGTTCTACAATACTCCGATCTTGCATTGTTCTATATAATTCTAGTTGAAAAAGTTAAGCCCTTGCTTGCTAACATTCACTGATTTCAAATAAAGAACATTGTATATTAGAATTCGCTATACATCATATTGGTCACAAAGTGTTTTCACTAATGATCAGTGTTGGAACAAATTTGACAGAGAGCAATGATTCCAGATAAGACAGAGCATTGTTATGATGACGAAGCACCTAATGAGCAACATACATACATTTCTAAACACTTACTTATGCAGGTAATCTTACATCCACCTGTTTTATATCACAGGAATATTTGTCATAAATTTTAAATAAATTCGCAACCCCTTCCATCTGTCAGGGTCACCACTCGACCTATTAGTCAAATTTTTAATAATATTGTCTAATTAGTTGCCAAAACTTTCCTCATAATTTCATCGACGGTTATATTTGAATATGGAATTCAATGTCCAAGCTGACTTATGATTGGCAAAGCGCTAAAATACTGAACTTAGCGTTCTGACTTTAAAATTTTATTATAAGCTTATTTCCGCCTATTATTATGGGTTACGGCAATACAATCAATTAAAATCTTTTATACAGGACTTCCCTATAAATATATCTTCTTTGTCTTCTATAAATAAATAAGGACTTAGTTTATGCCCTGTTCCTGTAGGCGTAATAAATATTCACGCTTGTACCACTTCTCTCCTTTGTTACTTAATCGCTTTTCCGAGGTACATTTAAATATAATAAGCAATTAATTTAAATATAATAAGTAAATAATGCTAATGTATTAAGTTATTATCTGCTTCCGTATTAAAAGTTCATTTAATGCGTTTCGTACCGGGAACTTTGTTTATGTTAAAAATTGCATATTTTGCTACTTATTTTGAAACATGTAAGATACATTATAAAATGTTTAGATAACATTAAGACCAGATAAATTAGTAGTAGTTAAATTAAAGTTAACATTTAGAATGAAATTCTTTAAAAATATATCGTTAAATTGTTTTCGTGGGCAATTATTCTATCGCAAATATAGCTTTAAAATAGAATCGTAAAACAATAACACGCCACTGAACTTTCTTACTACGATTTCCTTAAACAATACGTAAGTTATCGTCCATAACAATTATAACCAGAAACCTGTTGTGATATGCACGATCATCATAATCAGGCCGCAAAAATGCATGCGTTGATACCCGCCGATCTCCTGCGTTGAATACGTGATGCACTACCGTCAAAGAAACAGAAGATTTCTTTATTCTTGTTAATCGAAATGACCCGATATTGAAAACAATTGACGGGGTACTGCACGACTACAACCGTCTGTAGTGATGTTGGAAGAACATATCGATTATAGCCACCGATATCAAGCAGCATGTCTATCACTACTACTTACATTATTTTCCTCAATCAGCCCCATTCTTGAACGTGTTTACTTCCTACGTCTGTATATGCACGGCGAGGTATCCATGCTTAGTATATAACCCATTAGCAGAAGCAATGATTTAGGTCTACGATAAGACTGCCTGGTGAAATTCGCCCTCGGGTATTCGCCCTCAGGGATTTTGTCTTCAAAAATTCTGAAATCCTAGATTTTCTCATCACACTATCAAATTAGATTATCTTTTCTTATATTTATTTTTCTTCCCATTTTAAATCGTCTGAACAAATCGCTAAAGAAAGTAATTTTTATTTAATAACAATCGCCGATAGCATCGACAACTTTCATCTCTACACGGTTTATAAAACGCACGATTTTCATGTCTTTTGCCACGTGTCGCCCGCGCATACACGACTCGGGCCCACACCCTGAATGACTGATTAACTAATAATATTATTCTCGGTTTTCACCCTTCCTAATCGTCTTATGAGCACGCACCTCGAACACGTGCCGAACACCGCGGCTGAATTCGAATTGATTCTTTTTTTAAACTGATATAAATTAAAATACAATGAGATGTGATCGGTAACGGTGCGTCAATAGATTACATCGATGTTTCCTACGGCACCGTTAGCGGTACAAAGCGGCACCGATTTCGGCGTCCCTTACATTCTAACGTAGAGTCGGATGACGCGTTTGATATTGATTATTGTGAAGGAAGGATGTCACGGTTACGTCTTTACCAGGTGTCGCAGTATTCCGAATACGACTTATAGACCGATATAAAATTACTTTTATTTCGTCTTATAACTGGTGCTACATTGAATATTACATTCAACTTTAAACAACGAAATAAATATATGTTATTGAAAGTTTATATGCAGTCAAATCAGTTTGATGTATTTATGAGACTTTAAAAGTAATTGCATCGTAACTAGGATAAGAATAAAAATGAACTATTTCAACTTAGTATATAACGTTTCTATAAAATTGTGTGCTGTTACTTGGGTGGACCGAACGGTCCACGGTCTGTCACGTCCTAAATATGTATCACTGAAGGGACGAGGAAAAGGACCTTAGCAAGCTCCAAGTTTACTAGTTGCAAGGAACAGCTCAAAATAAGCGAAAATGTCACAGTTAGTTATTGGAGGCCAAAACTCACCTTGGGTCGGTACGCAAGGACAAGTGAATGAGTTTAATAAAATGGTGTAATTTCTAATATTTGTTAACACAAGTACTTGTAAATGTATCCTGCTTGTGCAAAACGTATGAGACAGTGGAGATATACGTGACAGTTAATGCGAGTGCGATAAGCATCGGTCACGATTAGGCTTGTTACCTTTTAATACGTAACATGGCTCCGTTCATTTTGTTGTTAATGTAATAAAATCGCAACTTTAGTATATACATGTTGATTAATTACGAATATGTCTGCTGCGATCGATGGCTCGAAAAGAACACAAAATGAGTATTAAATAAAATTCAAATCACCAATAAAACTATCCGCACCTAGTATGGACTGTCTTTCGAATGTCTGTCTTTCTTTTGAATTTCGAATTATCTATCTTGGAACGTCGTAGTTGACATATATGAATTCGGTAATTATTTCAACAACATATACGTATAATGGAGACTATAATGGTAATCATAATGTAGGTGTGGGATGATTTTAGGTTACATTTTTACGAAATAAAATTCGTTTAATAACGTTATATTTCATCTTAAAAAATAATTTCAGTATGGGTACTTAGAATACATGATGCTAGTATAACAGTAAACAACTTAAAACTTCCTTAAATTTATCAGCAGAATTTAATATGATATGTAACCTCTTAATGAAAGAAACATTACATTCGGTAAAACCAGAGGCAAATCAAAAACCGAAAATGGTTTACATACTATCCATACATTATTACATATCCATACATTTTCACGTTTTGTGAGAATTTTTTGAGAAAATATCTTAATTAAATAGAACTAACTAGGTAACTTTCTAATACCTATCAAAAACAAAAACGGTAAATGAAAGCACAATGGTAGCTCTATCATTCTGCCACAATAAGGAGATCGTGGGAAAAGCAGGTGCGGCGCTAATAGGGTTGCCAATTATATCCAACTATGTATAAAAATTGCAAGTGCTTGCCTTAAAAACATTTTATGTTCTTAAAGAGAAGACAGCGAAATCACAAAATATTCTGTTTTATTTTTAAAACTAATGCAAGTAGCTTTACTAGATACGAAGGTATTAAAATTAAATTAGAAAGTATTAATATTAAATTAGAAAGTATAAAACTGTGGAAAAAAGCAGTTATAAAAAATTAACCTATTCCATGTCCAATCCGTCAATGCGAAAACGAAATGTGATTCCAAAGTGTATTTGGTGTCATGTAATATTTTTCACGACTACATGGATAAAAATTTAAAAATGAAAATGTATCAGTCAAATATCACAAGTGACAACCCTAAGTTGATGTAATATCTAATCTGTACCACAATAAACTGACATTTCACTTTAAATGGCACTAAACTTGTTTCTTCAGTCGCCACTCCTACAGCGATTTTTAACTTTGCGAACTGAACAAGGCCACGGACTTGTACGAATAAGGTAAATAAAATAGTTCATAGCAACAGTGGGAGGTCTGATCGTTACTATTTCCACGTTAAAATGTCGACTAGACGGTCGATGCTTCATAATGTAAGATATGTATTGGAAAATGTACGCTATTTTTCATTTAACAAGACAATAAATAATTAAAATTATTTATTTAACAATAATTAAGAGCTGATCGGCTTTATTCTTTTGAACTGCTCTTTTAATATAATTTACTAACGATGTACATAGTACAGGTAATAATAAACGGTACTTGTAATTCTCCGTAATCTATATTTGATTTTAAATTTTACATCTATACAATCCATTACATGCGCCATCTATCGAAGAATGCTTAAACATGATTATTATCAAGCACGAGCATATCGGATGTTTCTTATTACTAGAAGTACGTTAAACAATGTAAGGGTACATAGTGTTTCTAGTTGCAGATAGATGGCAATGTTTTTTAATTTTCGTATAGTAGTAGTTAGTAGGATTATAATTATGTACATTAAGAATACAAGCAACATGTGGGATAAAGTGTATTATATATTTTTACAAACTTGCAAATAACCACATAACATTGTAATGCATAAAAAACTACTGCCTACTGTCGTGCTGTTTCACACTTAACTATTTTTCTTTTATTGTTTCTCAGTGTCGCTAGATGGCGGTGATACTCTAACGCGATACTGTTTTATTGTTTTCAATCAGCAGTTGCTTAATATCAAAATTTGTAAATTTCTTCCTTACGTTTGCGTTTAAAGGAATTTGAATTTTACTTAATTTCCTTATACCATGGAGTACCCTGTTGTTACGTGACTGTTTAAACATAGAATAAAGAAGATAAATATAAATTGGCATTAGCTAAATTGCGATCAATATAATACTTAAATTAGTTTAATACAAAATTAATGTATATTTATCTTTATTACGTCGATTTAGTATATTTATTAAATTTGCTAGGTAAAACATGATTGTAGTATTAATGAGATTTGGATAGGTCTAATGAAAAAATGGAACGCAATTACATCCGCCGTCTCTGCTTTTCATCTTGGGAACAAATATTCTCGCTAGTCGCCGTAAAATCTGGAATGTAATTAAAAAGAAAATTATGAACTTTGGTCCCCCGTACATTCATGAGCTACGAATAACACGATTCCTCGTAATTCAATTTTTTTAGTACAGTTCATTACAGTTTCTATAAATGTCATTTATTTCTTTCCTTTTTTTTAATTAAGCAATGGAAACAAGTCTTAAAACTGGGGGCATATTTAATTTCTCAAGCAACGCTATTCTGTTTAATGATATAGTTTGAAAGATTTAATCTGAACAACTCAATTCAACATAACTTTCAATCTCTGAAATTGTCTATACGATAAAACAATGTAACAAGCACAGCATACTGAAATATGTGAACCTAACATGTAATGTCTTTAAATGATTGAAATAATTTTAGGATACTTCCAAATATCTTACTATTAATTTAAATTAGACCATCTTTTATTCCTATACGAACTGAGACAATTTTAGAAAGTTTTCCTGACTCAAAGGGAATTTTAAAAAGGTTCCAGTTGAATAACGTCATCACAAAGCCGGAATTAGGTACGAGAAGTTCTAGAGTAGAAGTATCATTGAAAATGTGACAAAAACAGTACCATGTCCAAAATGACAGTTGTGTTTGTACAGTTGGCATGTGTTCTGGAAGTGTCGCCGCGTGTTCAGGCGCAGGTCTCTAGCGCAGACCTCTCCAGGACCGGACCGGCAGGACCTCGCGCGCCAGCACCAATACTTGTTGACCACGAGACGACTTGGCTCTATCGTTCTTTTGATGTTCTAAAGTCGAAATTGGGATGAAGAATTTTTAGTTGATTATATTAATTTACTTTGCTACGTAACCCCAATAATGCTCTGTTTAAGAACGAAACCAGGTTTAATGATGTTATGTATTCTGGTGTTTAATTTTTTACGAAATTAATAGCGAACTTGTAATGACATAATATGACAATGCAATTTTGCAAAGTACTCAAATATAATTCCTATAATCAATATTTACAAAGAAAACCTACAAACAGCTTGTTAATATATCTATTTGTGCCGCCGTATATTTACCTTAATAAATAAAATACCAAAATAGTATATTACAAAAATAAGGTAGTAACATAGAATCGAAATAAAATATTAAGAAACCTTCCCGTACAGCGTGTGTCACTACGGCACCCTCATCATCCCAAAGAGCTAGTGGCCGACAATCAGCAAACATCTCATATGACGGGTCCTGTTTTATATCAAGCTAATCATTACGCGGCAACAATGGCCTGTTTATGCTTTCCAATAATATACTGATCCTATGTCCCTATATCGGGAACCCTAATTCTCTATGATTGGCCTTTTTTATCCCACATTATGTATTTCCACAATATCTGTGGTCACAGTTAAAGTTGCTATAAACTATAATACGCGTTGGTCAAGTCCCTATCTCTTTACATACTCGCTTTTACATTTACATATATGCTTAGAACGTCAAAACTACGCAACGGATTTTGATTCGGTTTGTTTTAATAAATACAGTGATTCAAGAGGAACGTTTATATGTATAATAACATACATTATAATATAGTAGAGAGACACTGTTATAATTTATACGGCAGTACAACGTTTGCCGGGTCAGCTGGTAATAAATAAAAATGATAATATCGGCTTTCATATTTCAAAAGTGTATTTCAAAGAGTAATTATTACAAATCAGGAACAGTAGGCTGTTGATCAATGGTTGGCAACGATTTACACTTTAGAGCATCAGTGTTGATGAAGTCTGAAACACAAAGTTGTTTGAGAACAGATGAAATATTTCAGCATTTAAAAACATGTATGACGCAATAGTACTACTATTTCAATATGCTTAATATTCCAATATAATAAGGTCAATCTTGATAACAGCTTGGCAGAACTTTCGCTCAAGCCATTTAAATATCGTACCATCTTTAACTATGCCTTTATGTCTTCCGGCCTTGAAACCAAAAAAAAATACATTTCTCCAAGGTTTTCCCAGATTGTTTAATATACGATGGTAACGACTCATTGGTCTGATCTACAACATCTACAGACAACAGGTTAATTAGACTTTCTAACCAATAGTACCATCTGACAGTTTAATCAGAGGTCCAAAAAAATAAATTATATACCTCCGGAAGGAAGAAAGAGACTTCACGTCTCTACAACTCGCATCCCTTGCCTTTTTAAATAGCATCATATATGATAACACAAACTTAGTTACTACGAAAGTTAAATAATTACCAGTCCCTTTTAAACAATTGTATTCCTTCAAGTCACATGAGTCCAGAAATCTCCGTACATTCCCCGTTTGGTCCTCTCCGCACTTTTCCTTTCCGTTGTGCATGCACGTTTTCGCTTCCAAACATTTCTAAACCATTTTATTGTATTTTAAAATAAATAGAGTATCTAACTGAACAAAGTTCATAAACAAAAATTGACTTCGATTCTTATACGAATAAGAGGTTAAATCTTTATTTGCTTCAATTTGAGATTTTCTATTTCAGATTTGTTTAACACTTTACTTTATTATTCTTTAAAATTTTTCCATAGTGTACTTTAACTAATGCTATCTTATACTTAATATTAAAATATTGAGACTGTTGAGAAAAGTTCGAACAAGAAAAATATTTGATAAAAATGTCTAACTTGATTCCCGACTGTCTTCTCCGCGAAGAACGCCAGAAGTATTCCTAGAAAGAAAAATTACGTCTATTCCCTTTTACATTTTTCATCAACGCCTCTATCCTTTTACTCTTAGTCACTGTTTTCTCGTGACGGCTACGGAACACCACATTAGTCAAGTGGGCATTGGCAGACTTCACACACCTTGTAGAAGACAAAGAACTAACAGATAATATTTTAATAGAGCTCAGGATTGTAGTTATGTTGATTATATGACTCAATTTCTTCCTTCGTCGCTATAATCTTCTACTAATTTCTTAACTGATGTCCTAAATGCTAAAGCAAATGAGCATAACTAACTGAACTATTTGTTATATAACTTTACATAAGATTTACATAGCGTTTATTGACTCAACAGTCATTGCTAATAGTATCACTATAATAAAATCCGAGATGTTCAGATAAAAAAGAAACTGGTTTCCGACCCTAATGGTTGGAAAAATCAGGCAAGCTGTAAGATACATTTTACACTAACGTATAATTTAGTAACATTATGAAAATTCTTACCAAAAACCAATAATTTTGAATACATTTGCAAGGATTAAATTGACCAAAATCAATATATTTTTCTTATCTACGTTTTATTTACAAAAAGGTACCATTGCTTAGTCGAATGTTAGAAATGTTTTTATACATGTTTTATTGGCGATAAAATGTTCAATATATAGATTTATTGAAAATTGATTCGTCACGGCAGCTTTGCTTTTTGTTTAAAATATAATATCGTTTTTTTTATTTCACACAAATATTTTATTTTGTTGTCATACAGTTATTTGACTAAAAGTAATGACATTTTTAGTAACGCTTAAATATTACATTTACTATTCATTACATTTTCATAATATATATGACGCTAAGTTGCTATTTATTGTTTTTTAAATAATAAATTTTACACTGAAACGAAAAATGTTACTCACCATTGGTACAATGATGTTTTATGAACGCTTACATGCAAAATATTAATTAGAAATAACTACGCGCTGTAACATTGATTCAAATGAAATTTTGCAATGCACACTATAAAACCAATATGAAAAACGCATTATATAAGAGTTGGTTTTAACTCCAGTTGTACTTATAGCTACATACTCGTATATATAAATCCCTTACATAATTACTTTCCAGAATTTTACCACGTCATTAATGTCTTCGCCAAATAGCCGGTGATATAACTCGAGACTTTTAATCTCATAGTAACTTTTACATAGTGTTTAATGTAGATTTTTGTCATGAATATGGTATTTGCATTTTATAATATAATTTTGATCTCTATATCACTATTTTTTCTTATCAACGGCTATACAAAGCGAAAGGTATGCAATTTATAATCTTTACGTTTAATATTGTATTTAAGTAGATATTGTTCAGTGGATATCTAGTCTTATTATTCTTCGTGGTCTTTGACTATTCCCTTTAATGTGAAGAGAGTATTAAACGAACGGGTGGCAGTTACAAACAATCGTTTCCGCTAATAGTATTATAGAAACGTAACTTTTAGTGTAAATTAATTCAGCTTATAATCTCCAATTCCATAATGTGATGATGTTGAAGAATTGTTTGGTTATAGTCCACCTGCCTGGACGCATTTTTGTGTGTGCACAGCAAACAGCGGATATGCGGTATTGTGCCCGAAACACGTGAAGTGAGAAGATTCCTTGACTTATGCGATATGTATGAGTTCAATTGTGAATATAAAACCAGTTAGTACAGCCGTTTTCATCGTTATTACCTTTATATTTAGTCTACAAATCGATTTAGATTGTAATCTGATGATCATTTTTGTGTAATCGCACTAATTAACAATAATATGATCAAACCAACTTGATGAACATTTATAGAACGATTTTCACTTACGTTTAAAATGCATAGTGACATGTTACTAAAAACCACACAATGAGGAACCGACTAAAGTTTATCAATAATCTTCCAGAGTTTCGAATGGCTCGAAGGAATAAATGTAGACATGTGCCGCCGCTATAACACAATAGATTCTAACAACAACACGTAAAACAAGTTACCGGGAAGTTTTGATAAGATAATCGTCTACAAGAACAATAGTTTGAACAGTAAACAAAGGTCCCGAAGCAACTTCGACTCACTCTAGTTGCCAATAGATCGTCACAGAGGCGAGGTTCAGAAACAAAATGGCGTTTAAAATATCAATCGGTAATTATTCTTTATCTTAATTCAATTCTATATTTTTTATATAAAAAGAATGCTATGTAGATACGCCATGCAATACATAGTAGACAAGAGTAAAGAACCAAGAGTTTTTGATTCCAAAGAATGTATTGCATATGAATTGAAAATCTGTTTTTAGAGCGCGACAAAGCAAAAGGAACGCTCTTCGACGTTTCCCATTAAACCTACGTTCAATACAATGCTATTTTGCGATAAATGATTTCATATTTAACCAGTGAAACTAGACATTAGCCGAAAACAATTGTTCACAGTTGTTATGATGTTGTTCATGATGACAAGTGCCACAGCGCATGGACCTCCACAAGAGCGAGACAATGAAGACATTAACATGGGACGGAAGGTAAATAGAATACCACAAAATAACTAATAACTCTTGCAATGACTAATCTCAAATCATCATTTCTAACATGAAATATCAATCGTACCATGATTAAAGTAAGTATTGCATAAAAGCATCTGCATACCACAACTATTAGAACAGCGTACAGGTCGCAATTGGGATCCGACGTAATTTCCTCAAATCATGTATAAAGGTTTTACATGTTTACGTTGCACGAAATAATTGCTTTAAGTGAAATGCTTTTAATATTCATTGTTAATATTACGGTCATTTCGTTATACCGCAATGTGATTACGGTTATTACATTTGATCATTATTAACTTCCTACTGCTATGCACATTGATCTGGAGTGTTACGAACTTTTACGCCACCGAAGTGCTGTTACGACAAAATCGCCTGTCCTCAAATATACCGTACTAAAAGTTCATTATCTCTTATTCATTAAACACACAGCAAATTAGGTAATACTTATGTCTTATCTAATTTGTATTTCAAAGTGCTTTCTCAAAATGTATCATCCAGATGGGGGCTAAGTGGTGCGGGATGGCCAAGGTGTGCAACCACGACCGCGTGCCGATATGCGGAGTGAGTCACGCTGGTGACGTCATGGGGTTCAGAGACCTCTGCGACATGTTCGACTACAACTGCATACGTCGAAGAAGTTAGTTCGCTGACCTGTTTTATTAGTCCCAATTTTATTATATCCCAAGTAAACATTTAAATATATGACAATAAAATTAACAGTAATTGTATTATCCTTATCTTTCTGTATATTTATTTGTGTTGTGGTGTACAGTAAAGTATATTATTATTATTATTAACATTACTTAGCAATAATTCGCAAATGTAGTATTTGATCACAGATTGCTGTCAAGTAAGCTTAATTAGTATCTAATAATATTTGCCAAGTAACGCCTGATATTATTACTCGTTACTATGTTTCATCAGGTTTATAACTTACGTGCATACTCGTAGCTTGTAAAGTAATCTTGAACAAAATAATATAACATCATAGACAGAAGAACGAAAATATACACGAATAAGTTCAGTGACAACCACTCAGTTTTACATATTCTACCAATAGATGTCGCTACTATAGACAAGGAGAGCAATGCAAGTAATTCTTGATACGTTATTGTATGTGATACTAAAATTTACAGATTACCGACAAACGGGCTGCCCAGAAGATAAATCCATATTGACTGTATCGCGCCGTCCCACCAACAACTTCTATGAAGAGTGAATCAATGTAACCGTAGCATTTTTTTTTATGTATGCTATAATGTGTCCAGCCAGTTTATGAAATAGGTCAGTGTGCTGAGTGCGAGTTCAACAAATATATTCACGGTGAGAAGCGAGCGTGAGTTGCTATGGTATTGACTTATC
>DWUN01000366.1:0-23876 GCA_018249975.1 Passova gellias
TGCTGCTCCTCTCCTATTCATCTCAGCGTGATGTTATATAGCCTAGAGCCTTCCTCGATAAATGAGCTATCTAACACCGAACGAATTTTTCAAATCGGACCAATATTTCCTGACATTAGGGCGTTCAAACAATCAAACAAACTCTTCAGCTTTATATTATTAGTATAGATAAAAAAAATCCCCGGGGATTATTTCTCCTACCGCGGCCTAATGATACATGCTCGCTAGGTGTACCAACTTACGTGCCAATATCTAAACGTTACCAGTAATACAAAAACGGACATAATCACTTTACGCTAAGGTCCATTCTATTAAATATCCTTATAATAGCATACAACATACAGTAATCTTAAGAGAATAGTTTGAAAATTTTAAAATCCCTAAATTGTTTATAAATAAATTATAGGTAATAGTATGATGGCTACATATAGGTACCTATGTTATATGATGTATTTTTTAATTTTAAATAACAATAATGATAATATAATTAAAGTGGCTGAAGACATTGCTGACAAAAATGTTGGACGATACAAATTATTTTACATCGGACACTAGTTGTAAAATTAATCACACTTTACAGTCGAGGCAGGAAAAACTGAAATATATTAGGAAAAAAAAAACAATTTATAGCATGATTCCAGTGTGTCAAAGAATAATATTGTCTATGGTTTCTCTCTATTAAGTACGTACATAACTTAATTTCGCTATGACAAAATTAAAATTATTTGAACACCTATGTATGTATCTATCAATTTACGAAACAAGTAAATTTGTGAGTAGCCATTTTAACGCGGTTATTCAGTTTATTAGAAAAATTTTATCAATCAACGACAAAAATATTATTTTGCAAAATAAAAATTATTGCTGGAACTTCTCGCCCATAGCCCAAAAGACGTTAATGAAAAAAATATAGTTTTATATTATGATTGCTGAATAAGTAACATTAATTGCAAAAAACGCCTTGAAATATTAAAATATGAATGCTTCGTAACTATCCTTCCCATACTAACCTTGTACAACTTAAACCTTTCTCTAGGAACAGTAGGTAAGCATTGTTTACATAATATATAAGAAATATTATTACTTTGACTATTGTCTTATCAATTGATGAAAGTAATACATGACCTCTTTATTCCTAAATCAGGCAGTATTTCACTTTTAAAACTTAAAAGCTAATTAAATAGATAGGCACAGTTTAAAATGCACAAAGCCAGATGACGTACGTATGAGAAAATCGATTGCTTAAAAGAAATTAAAGTGACTCAAACAGCAAACTGAAAATGAAGAAAACTAATACCAACCAATGATATGAAATTAATGATTAAATTATGAATTTCAAGGAAGTTTCAATAAACCAACACTATTCCACAATCCTATTGATCCTCTATTTAAATAAGGAACCATCATTGAAATCGGTAAATATGAATACTTATTCTCCAGCGACCTATTTAATTAGATGTATTTGTATAAAAAATCGCACCCCGTATGTTAAAAATATATATACGAGTATATAAACTAAGAAGCGTCAGATAAGATCCCATAAATTCAATTCCAACACACAAGCTTATATCAAAAGTATTTAATGAAATGACAGTAGAAGGAACAATAATAATGACAATAAAATCGGCCGAAACTTTATTAGTTTATTCATAATTACGATTTTCAAATCCTGAAACGTAACAGCGGTGTGGGGTACCTACACGAATAAAAATGGCGCACTAAATAAAAAGCAATTATTACGAGTATGAATTATTATCGTTTGCCTGCAAATAATAATATCACAAAGACTTAACTTTATCGGGTTATATATTAAAACCGGCTACAACCACTGCAGTTATGTCAAAAGTATTAGAACATTGTGGTGGCTTACTTATGGCAGGGCATTAGAAATATTCGTAAGTAAAATATAAAAAACAGCATCCAAACAAAACGGTTTTCCCGTAAGGGGTCACCCATAAGTTAAATCGCATGAATGTCATGATTTTCTGACCCCTCGCCCGTTCTTGTCACAGCTGGTCATATTTATGATACCCCCCCTATCTTGTGTGGTGTCACATATTTTTTTTATTTTTTATTTATGTCACATATTTTTTAATTTTACATTATGGTAATTTATGAACGTAAAACATCAGTGTTCCGAAATTATTTTTATCTCCATTGCAATTATTTTTCAACAAAAGAACGTTGTAATATTTAGATATAAGATATTATACATATTTTGAAAATATGTCATGTCACAAAATTTGTAACCCCACCCCACCCACCATCGTGTGACAAGACACGATGTGTCATTTCATCGACCCCCTCGTCCCCTTTAGTGTGACATAATTTACGGATGGCTCCCCAAAGACAAACAAATCATAACCAACATAAACATAAACAACACAAACATAAACAATTTAAGCCGTGGCCGAGCGAGCTTTAAACGGATAAGTTTTCTTTTAACACAACAGCCTTGAGACATAACTGTAATGGACTTACAATAATTAATGAGCACTAAGATGTCTGTTAGTCGGTTTCACTAACACAACCAATGATTAGTACTAAATTGAATGACTAACATCGACCAATCGTAGTCGGTTGAATCCTTACACGAACAATCCGTTGTATCATATCGGATTTGTTGTAATCAATAGATTACATATATATGAATTGTTACGTCAATCAAACAATAGTAATTGCGTGTTCAGTAGTCGAGGGCCCACTCGTTATCCTGGAGGAAGGCGTCGACGACCTCCTTCATTGTAAAGTTTGGGATCAACTGATCCGCTGTCAACTTCACGCGAGTCACCGGATCGAAGTGGCCCACGCGCTGTGAAATAAGTACACATTATATTATATAAGAGCCGCGCCCCGCGGGGTTACCCGCGAAAATCCCGACCCTGTGGGAATTTAGGGATAACAATTAAGCCTCCATATTGCCCTACAACCTCCTCTATCTTCCAGTGAAATTCCCATTGAAATCGGTTCAGCCGTTACGGAGATGTGCCCCGACAAAACAGAAGACAGACGGACTGACAAAAATTTTAAAAATCTTGTTTGTGTTTTAGTATTGAGTAAATAACTACAAACACTTGAAAAATCACAGTTGCTTTGTTATTATAATATCACAGACAGACACTTGAATGTTATTTACATGTATAGATGTATAGGTTACTTTATATAATAACATATTTGTTATGTTTTCAGTGATTTAAAAATATAACAATCGAATAGATGATAAATAATGACGAATAAAGTCAGTAGGTACTAGTAGTTACTATTAAATGTAACTTTGATAGACGGTTACAAATTTTTGATCCATTACCTCGAGATGCTCCTCGATGTCCTTGCGTTCGTAAGTAATGCCACTCGGCGTGATCACGGGCTCGTTGAGAATCTCGAAGCTTATCTTCCCGCAGAGGTAGTCTGGCACGTCGCGCTTCTGTAGAAATATTTATTGGGTATTAAAAAAAAAAAACCAAAAAATATTTCCCCAATAGGAATGCATGTAATCCCTAATCATAAACTAATATTATAACTATTTATTATTATTATTATTATACAATCACGCCAGGTCCCTAACGAGGTAGGCAGAAAACACCGAGTTCCAAATAGGTATCTATGAATACTTATACAAAATGAAAATATAAAAAACATTTAAAAAAAAGTACTCACTCGTCTCCGTTCGTCCATTTTTGAAAATAAATTATTGAGCTCACTACCGTAGTTATTCTGAAATAAAAAAATAAACATTACATAATGCATAGAGTCCATACAAAGTATTTTATAAGATTTATATAAAAACCAAATGTTTAACATAAGCGTGCTGACACTGGGGATGTATGTACATACAAAAGATGAAATAGTTTTTCAATCAATGTATAAAACAGATAACATATTATATATATTTTTTAAAGAATAATAATAAATATATTAATAATAGTGACAAGGCAAGAATCAATATGAATATTTTTAGTGTTAGCACTTACACACTCCTCCTCGACTTTACTTATTTTGCTATTGACTTCATCTTCATTGGTGTTTTCTAACTTGATCGATTCTATTCTACGTTGCATGTCTTCATTTATTAACCTGTAAACATTAAACAATAATGATTTTCGTGAAATATTTAAAAAAAATCTTTAAATTAAGATTATTCCCATTGAATTTCTGAAACAGCAAATTCTTGCCTAAGCTGCTTCCTTAAAATATTCTCCTAGAATCGGATGTATTGCATTGTAAAAATATTTAAACGAGATAAACAAAATAAATACTTAAAAAAGTTTACTAATTAAATCTACGAATACTACTATAATGTACTAGAATATCTGTTTTAGTTGAGTACCTATTCAAATAAGTTTGTAACTCAATCTCTTGGGATATCCTCTTCTCCTCTTGCACATTCCATCTCTTCTTACGAGCAATCCGAAGCTGTGCTGCTATGTCATCGCCAAAATTCAATTTCTGCTCTCTCGCTAAATCACTAGCTGAAATCCATACTAATATTATAAATGCGAAGGTAACTCTGTCTGTCTGTCTGTGACGTCATCACGGCCAAACCGCTGTACCGATTGTGATGAAATTTCATATAGAAATAATTGAGGGTCTTGGGATGAACATAGGATACATTTTTCTCCCATTTTTTTAGTTTTTCGAGCAATTTCATTGTTTTACCAAGAAGCCGGCGGGATCGTTATTTACGCGGGAAAAACTTTGTGATACTGATTTCCAGTTGGGCGAAGCAGCGGGCAAAGCTAGTAAAATAAAAAATCATACACTATTGGAATAAGGTATTGGTATTTCGGTATTCAGACATATTCCTTGACTTTTGTCAATCATTATTCATTTAAATAGAAATATTCAACATATTTTTATTTAAAAAATATTCTTCTTTGAAGTCTACCAATCCACAATTGGCTAGCATGGTAAACAATGGCCTAAATCCTTCTCATTATGAGAGGTGACCGGGCCAGCAGTGGACCAATAAAAGGAGTGGAAAAAAAAATATATACCTCTGTGCAAATGTTTGATGGCTTCGTCATAGCACTCCAATTCAACCAGAGCCTGCCCAAGGAAGAAGTGACCCTTCACCTGATTCGTGTCTATGTCGAGTGCCCGGCGGCAGTCCTGGCATGTCGACTCCCATCTTTTCATCTTCAAATGGCATAGCGCACGATTCGTGAAGTATGTAGCTACTGATGGATTTTTTATCTGGAAGCCGTACGATTTTTGCAAAACATAATGCAACTATGTGCAAATACATTTTAATATAAGTACCAATAACGATAATTTAATATAAGTAACATTATTTATTAATCACTCGCAAGAAATACAATAGCATACATACAAATAATAAAAGCCTAACTGCAACTGTTTTATAACTAAAATTTAAATAACACTTGCTATAACGGTGAAGGAAAACATTGTGAGGAATCCTGCACACCTCGGTAATGTTATAAAGTATATAACACTTTCTGAGGTGTGTGAAGTCTACCAATCGGTATCCTTCAAATGTTTATATAAGTATCATATCAGCTCTCGTTACCATAAAACAGGCATTATAATTGGAATTTGGAATTATTCGACCCCAATTATTATTGTTATTATTATTATTATTGTAACAGATAGCCATGTGTGTAATTGTCCCAGTTGTTAATATCATAGTATCCTTTTCACCTTCTTCATTCCAAAAATTACATGTGATTGCCAGTATTTTGAAAAATAAAATAATAAAATACTATGAAATACAGTAACAACAAATATTTTATGTGAAAGTTTCAGCCATATGCAAAAATTCCTGGTCACATTCAGTGGACAATTCGCTTAATGCAGGTGGGCGGAGGATAAAGAGATTACAGTATTTGAATACCTATTAATAGAATTATATAACTCAGTGGTTCGCGGCCTGTTAGAATTCACATCGGTGGTTTGAAATTACATTTAGCTAGTCCTATTTTTATATACATATATGCACAAGAAATGAAAATATACATGGCTCATTTACAAGAGACTAAAGAATCCACTCGTGGGATATCCGCCATTCTCATTACAACCCATAAACTAAATGCTTTAGTCTTTCAAGAGAGATGTCTAGGCAACCTATATTTTTTTAGTGACTATTTCAATTTTGTAAAAATTCAGTTCTGGAATTACATATTGAATTACATTTGACTTACTGGGGTATTCTTAACATGCTATACCATTACTCAAGATTTGACCAAAACTTTCAATATATCTCCTAGGAGAATAATTCTCTTCATAAATCCTCCCCTATCTGAGCTGAATAGAACTGAGAATGTTGTTCAATTAATGACACTTATGTATTTTATAACACACTAGCTTTTGCCAAAAATTGTAATTATTTACAACATCATATTAGAAACCTCAAAAATAACAATATTTCTCTACTATATAATGGATGTGATTGTACATATAAACATTTCTCTTGAATCACTCTATCTAATAAAAAAAACAAATCTAAATCTATTGCATAGTTTTAAAGACATAAGCACACATAGGCACAGACATTGGAAGGTGACTTTGTTTTACACCATGTAGTGAAGTTCTGGCCTTTTGGAGAAATTATCTGCTTACCTACTTAATATAATACAATATTATATACATGTGGAAAAAATGGATGATGAAAGAATGACAAAACAGATAAACAATGCGAGTGTTGATGGATGTAGGCGACGAGGGAGGCCTAGACTGTCATATCTCAACCAAATTGTTCAGATGCTGGTTGACGGAGGAGTCAAGAGTCTACGAAACTAGCGTGTATGCATGAAGAGAGTGATGAATGTAGACGAAGCGTGGCGGGTTTGCAAGGACAGGGATATTTGGCACTTGGTGCTTTCTGCCTACCCCGTTAGGGACCTGGCGTGATGTTACGTTGTTGTTTATATCCGTTTTACTTATACTATCATTATTGTCATTAAATTACACCTAAACTGTTGTTATATTTGGATGCAATGCTGGGCATGGGTCTCTCCTAGAATAACGAGAGGCATGGAGCATAGTCCATTACATGTTCCAGTGCAAACTAGTGTAGATACAGATTAGTTGCCGACCTTTCGAGCAAATATTCCTTAGCTACCTTTAATGCTGTTAGGTTTTATTCTGTTTAGAGGCATAGAATCTATAAAAAATAATCTATAATTGGCATTCACACAACTGAAAATTTTTCATTTCTTAAATGTGAATTTGTTTTCTGCATTAATGTTGATGATGAAAAAAAACGAATAAAAATATTCTACTCAAATTGGTTTTTGCAACATTTTTGTTGCAGTACTTCTCGACTTTTGCAAATAGTTATTATTACGACAAATATTTTTCATATTATATTAATAGCAAAAAAATATGAACCAAAAATACAAATACTGGACAATACCAACCTAAGACAAAACGTATGAATAACTATTGTTGCGAAAGCATAATAATTATCTTGAAAACGCATTTTACCTAAACAGTCCAAATAATTCTAGAAAGCAAATAACAATAGAATAAGCACTTGCATTTTTAAGCTTACGTGCACACATTTAGCATCTAACAGAATTGACAATCTGAAATCTGTTTCTATTTGTAGGAGATATATATTAACTTACGATTGCTTTTGTATAACAATTCATGGCATCTTCAAAACGGCGCAAGCTAAACAACCTGTTTCCTTGCTCCTTGAGTTCTTTATCGGTCAAGTTCGCCGTAGAATACATGTGTTTACTCATTTTTATTGCCTGTTTTGATACTAATTCACATTGAATAGACTACGGCGACCATTATTTATGACAATGCCACCTTAATATCACTAGTTACAGCAGTATTTTGATGAAAGAAAAAGCTGCTGATTTTATAATTATAATAGTATTAATAGTAGGTTTTTTCTTTCTAGAATATAAATTTGACATTGACATATGGCACTTTAGTGCTTGTCTATACAGCCTCACCTAAAAATGTTATGAAATCCTTTGAATCTGCCAAGTAAAATACTATTGTTTAATAATAATAATAATAATAATAATAATATGTCAGTAAATTTTGTAATAATGGTCATTGTTAGAAAAAACATAAGTGGAATATTTCAATTTTACATTTTACCAATATTTATTTGCGTGTATCTATTAAATATTGTCATTGCTATGATGATGCAACATTTTAGGAAAAAAATAACAGAAACATGTACGTCAAAAGAAATCTTTTAATTTTTTATAATGTAGAATTAAATTTTAGACAAAGGCAACAAACTCATAACAGTAAGATTTATTATTTAAACCTGAAATTGATAAGACGGTACTTTACAGGCAGGATATAAACCGGACAGATCTTTAGACCACAAGCTATAACGCTTGGAATTTTGCTTTAAATGAGCATTCTGGACATCTCCGCCTGAAAAATTTACTGAGGACTTTACTGGTTCACTGTAAAATGATAAAAAAATCTTATTACAAAATGTTTATTAAATGCAATTGTTTAAAATGGACTGTCAATCCGATTGCTTTCCAATTTACGATACACGTATGGGTTATCAAGTTATTATAAGAATAATACAGAGGCAATGGCTTGTAACTATTACAGATAAAATTAGGCTCTAAAACACTTATACACTAATTGTAAAGAATATTAATTAAAAGCCGAACATCTTTCAATTACTTAATATCTCAAATACCTTTGTACAGGATCTTTTATAAGTGGCAATTTCAATGGTACAGTTATAATCCGTTTCATCAAAGGACTTTGAAAACCCAATTCGGGCGCCAATGGCAACAATCCTTTGGTCTCGTTAATTGTCTATAATAAAACATTTTGATAATTGACGTCTGACAATTATGTTTTGACAATTGTTAAATTTGTTCACAGGGTTAAATTCTTTGAACTATTGTAAATAAGTAGATATAAAACGGATATCCAAGCTAAGTAGTAAACATTTATCGTATAAAATAAGAATGAAGATACAGGATATGAAATTTTTTATGCATTTTTATTGCTCCATTGTTTTATATGGATTTACGTTAGTCATTTATTTTCATACTACAAAGTTATAAGGCCGTAATTTCTCATGCTGGCCCAGTGTAGCTTGGTATTTAATATTAAAAACAGGTTGTGCCATGCTATCAAAATTTTACTTCAATTTTTGAGTTGTAAAAAACTTAGTTGGGGATATCCTTTATCTTTCTTAATCTAAGTACAGATATACCTCATATAGGTATCCAAGGAGCTGAACGAAATGGTATTTACGAGAATTATTACAAATAGCAGGATACTGTCGAAAACCTGGGTGACGTTTTTACAATTTGCACCCTTGTTGCCCTCTATATCACTCTTAATTTATCTATGCCTGCAATTTCATAAACAATTTCTTTCTCTTACTACCTCCTCGTTGTCATTTAGTACATTTTCGCACCATTTCCATAAATTCTCATCAGCGGCCCCACGTCGTTCAAGCCGTTCAGTTACATCCTTCAAATTGCGTATCGGTACTTCATTCTAGAATATAAAACGATACAATTCTTTAGATAATAATCTTTATAGTCCTTATAAAACTTGGAGATACCTACTATCAGACCACAATTTAACCACTTTCATTCTAGAACAGCCTTATCCACTAAGTAATCGCGTGTAATTCCAGAGATCACGCGAAAGTTGCGAGTACGATTTTGCTATTTACAATATTTCTGGTTACGTCTATTTTTGAAGAAGAACTTACAATAACAATTTCGAACCATCGATTTTTGTTAAACATCAAATCTTTTTGCAAAGCGATAAAAACTGCCGTGGAATTAATTTAAATTTATTACCAATTTAAATAAATATGTTCATTATCTTAATAGTCATCGTAAAATAAACACTTCCGTGCAATAATCACAAGACGAGTAATCTTCGTGGGAGTCTCTCAGTATTTATTTAAAAGGATTGATTATTCCACTAAGAGTTTACCGAGCGTCTAGGAACTTTGCGCAGACGAACTTGATTAGAAGAACGTGCATCGGCTTTGGTACTCAATCGAGCGCTCGCTTGGGTCTTCGTATTTCTAGACCATGTTGTAGTAGAAGCCGTGGAAGTTGAATCGAAGAGCTGGAATTCTGGCTGAGACAGCAAATGTAGGTCTGTGTCGCGTCGTACGATAATGTCCTACAATTTTTATTGAATTAATATTAAATACACTCTACGAATACTAAAATATAATACAGTGCTGTTTAAACCTAAAAGTGACATTTATAATAATATCATAATAAAGTAAGTACATTACTTTGAGTTTTTCTATTTCGATATTTATCTTCTGTCGGGTAGTTAATTCAAGTCGGAGTTCATCCACCAAATAAGACCAATATTTGTTAACTTTCGCGCAGTCGTTTAATTGGGTGATAGGAAGATTCGACAGGATCCTTTTTCCAATCTCCGAAGGGAGTAATTGAACCTATGAATATTTTTTTTCCCAATGAATAAGAAATATTGTTTTTAATGTAAATTCATTTATATGTTTCATACAAATGTAAATTCATAGCTAACATTTTTGTTGTATTTATAATAATGGTTTTATGGTTTAAGAAGATTTTTTAGTTGTCTTGGAAAATTATAAATGATTAGTTCATTAATTCTTTCGTATATTTGCCAGTAAGATGATAAGAAATATTTACAAAATCCACAGTTTCTACGGCCTCCGGTTTAGCGCGATTGACCTTCCATACTCTTTTCTTGCTGCCATCACTGAACAACATCTCCAGTTCTTCCAGCTTCATCCGATCACGAATTGTTTTGAGATTAGCACTCCAAGCCACCAAGGATGCATCCAACTGAAAATAATCTTTGACATAATGTTCCGTTCCCATTAGTACCTATAGCCGTCGCTCATAATGTCATAGAACTATGAAATCTGTCGAAACAGATGAATACAAGGTAATTCAGTATCTTTTCCGCCCTTGTTTGTCAACCGATTTCCATTTTTTTTTGATAGCTAATAGGTTAACCGTCAAGTAAAGTACCCCATGAGCGCGAAAAGTCGACATCAAAGAGCCGCTTTGCTACGACGAATGTTATAGGATACATGATCAAGAAGCGATAGAGCTTTGTCAAGACATTGGGCGGTGGAAATTTTAACTTTCTGCCGACCTGGCAAATAGGCGTGCCTGTATCACTATAATAACTATAGTCATTAAAACGTATGACGCATTGCAGTGTCACAAAAAGGTTAAAATGCGGGAACATACCTCCTTTTGCGCTTGACCAGGTTGCAACTTCCCGGCGTCAACGGCAGGAATTGTGGAGCCTTTGCGTAAAGTACTTTGATCTTTCTTTACCTATTAAACATTTCAGTCAATTTTAAAAGTTAACTTTAAAAATTATCTTACTAACTACAGCCGAGCGATGCAAAATAAAATAAGATAATAGGTAAAACATTTCAAAAGAATATTCTATTACTAACGAATATTGATGCACAAATTTATGAATAAGCCTAAAAAATACGAAAACGGTCAGTAGTTGCGTTTTTTCGTTATTACCGGTTCGGCAGGCGGCTTGGCTTTTTCAGTTGCGGGGTCGCTAACCACGTTGCACTCTTCCAAATCTCTGAACTGACGGTCCAAATAAATTTCGTATACAGTTTGTGAACATCGTAGTACTTCCCACATGATTGGTCCACCAGAAATCATCAATAATTCCGACATCAACATAGCTTGAGACTCCTGTGAATAATGAGAAATCTTTTCTTATAAGTTATATTTAATAATATACAGCTGTAATGCTGAAGGAAAGCATCGCAAGGAAATCTCCACGAGATAATTTTTTGATATGTTGCCAAAAGTATCAAATTTGCCAACCTGCATGAAACCAAGATAGTAGCTTTCTCTAGCCCGAGGAAGGTGGTGTCTATCAGTTGAACGATAAGAGGGTCAAAACAATTATATTTCAGAATATATTCTTAGTTATATTTAACAAATTACCAGTTTCAACAGAGTGACAACGATTACCAGTAAATTATTAAACGTAAATTAATTATTTATCGCATATAGTTCTAATACGGATGGAATAATAAATTTCTAATGGCAGCTAATTATTTTGCATATACGAGTACAATGTGAACATCTCGATACGTACCGGTTCCAAACTTACAAACCATTTGCGGTCCTTCGTCATCGCTTCTTTGAGGGCACACAAAGGCAAGGCCGTTCTATTGTGATCCATCGGTACTTGGTCGTAACTACTCCATATACGTGGCCTTGAAAATCAATTTACGAATTTTCTACTAGCATTATAAGACTAATATGTAAAGTATACATTAAATAGATGCATGTCATAATCTTGAAATCTTGCAGAGTGATTGTTTCTCAGTACCTATATTGAAGTTTATTTGTTAACCCTTTATTGATTATTTTAATCGTAATCAATGTTATCGTACAACCAAATATATAACGTATTTCAAGGCTTTCGTTTTTCAGTTTTTAAGCAATATTTATGACCTCTATTTCGGACGTAGGCATGAAACATTTCTTTATTCTCTTAAATTTTAGTAGTACCTAGTACAAATAAATAAATGATTGTCGACTTACTGACAAACAGATAACACGGCATCTTTCGGTCGACAGTTCCAGATAGACTTCAATAGCAAGGACATGGTCCAAACGCTTTTTGTATCAGCCAAAAGCGTCAGTAAAAATCGTTTCTTATTCGCCCAGGATATCCTGCTAAACCAGTTCTTTGTAGTCAGAAGTTTAGCACGGAACTCTAGGGATTCGTCCGAATACTCTTTCTTTTCTACAAAATAATAAAAGTTAAACCAAGTAATACAGATGTATAACTGTTTCAGTGTACTTAATAAAGAATGTAATTAATGAATAGCTTTTGATTGGAAATAGATAGAGGGAAATAGGAAGACAGGCGAGAAACAGTAGCCAGCGATAATGTCTTAGTGGCATTTAGAGAGGATACCTACACATATAAAGTGCAGCTTTGATGCCCGTGAAATTTTAATGGGTTTTTAATGAATATTGACACGAAAAAACCTATATATAGTAACTACATCATCCCTACAATGCCGTTCCGTAGTTATATGAACACAAACATTATATAACAAAAACACAAATAATTCTAGATTACGCAATTCAGGATTAGAAATAACTAACCAGATGTCATGTCCAATAAAATCAAGTCATTGATACTCATAAGCTGTTTTGTTATTTCCCCAAATGTGGTCATTTTGTAAAGAACAGCTTCGATAACACTAAATTAAGTACAAATAAGGATATGTCAAAATGTTTTCTAATCCACTCATATTCGACATACTGACACTTTTATTGTCATACTTAACGACAATTCTGCTTTTAATAATAAATTATAAGAGAAAGTTTTCATTTTGCAGATCGAAAATAAAGCGTTATTGCAGAAAAAATCCAAATAATGCATATATCGTTGGATACGATTTTCCCGACTTGTGCTATTACAGGTGAGCCTAGAATAGCCGTTTTCCGTTATGCAAGTACTCGACAAGATGTTCCAGTTACAAATTCCCGACTGGTTGTCAGTTAGAAGCTGCGATGACGCGAGTAGACACGCGAAGTCCACCCCGCGCTGTTCAAGTTAAGGCGAAAAGTGCAAATTTCTGCCGTTTCATCGCAGTGATAGCCTTAGCTGTTTTTGTTACTGTCGCGTATTTTATCTACGAAAGACCTCTAGATCCATTAGGCGACCCCTCGGACCAATTTGTTATTAAACACATTCCCAAAGTCTACACTAAATTAGAAAACGTAGATCCATACGAGAGAGATGTTTTCCAAGGATTTCGCACCTCATTCTTACCGCATGAAGAAATAGTGCTCGCACGGCGAAATACAACCCCAAGTCCCGAGGTTTACAACGGGAATATCACAAGTGATAATTTGATATCGAATAAATCTAATAATCAATATAAAAAGTCGAATCGAATTAAACGTAAAAGTCATTTCACGTTTACATCAGAAGAATATGAGTGAGTTACATTATTACTTATTTTTTTAGTTACATCCTGGTATAAACATGCCTTAAAATCATTCCGTTATCCTGCTTCAAACGCTCATGTAATCTGGTTTTGATTTATATAGTATCAGTCTTGAAAATGCAAGTCCGCACAGACGCGATGATGAGGGTCACGAAGATGAGATGTATCAGAATAACAATAGCGAAGCGGATACTGAATATGACAACAACTCTAAAGAACAATATGACGATAGGGAAAAATTGCAAAGGTACAATAATTGAAGCTGTTTTAATCAACCCAGAACAACGCATTACTCTGTGGTGTGCTGTTTTATTGCATGTGTCTCATACAACGTTCCGAGACTTAAGAAATTGGGAACAAAGAATGGTTTTAATTACGAGATTTGAAATTCAGCACCTTGATTGATGATAGTTAGTGTTTGTAGGCGTTTCAAAATAGTTTGTAAATTTTCAACGTCTTCCTTTTGACCCCGATAGCGTGATCCATCCCGAGCTATACGTAGACCGAGGTCCGTTAGACGATGTCGTGGAACAGGTAAAGAGGCAGCCAGAGCTCGAAGAAGGAGAAATGGTATCATCAGCGCATCTGTACAAACCGGCAAGGTCTTATACAGGTGGGCTAAAAATAATGTAACTATTGTGCTATTGAAACCTAGTAACTACACTTATAGAATTAATTGTTATCTATAGGTTACCATGAAACATCGATTTGGGACTAACATCCACAATAAGCTTCGATGGTATAGATTTTCCGTATATTGTATACGCTTTTGTAATGAACAATTATTTGGGATATCGGGATTAGACTAGCCGCAGCCGATAAAACTGCACCTCCTTTTCCCATCTTTTGTTGCCTATTTTGGGTTTCTTATCCTCTTTTGCATAATGATTTGTAAATCCTTTGTATTCACATATTATAATATGACAGGCTGGTACTGCGATATCGCCGGAGCACTATTTCTTTTATACCTCTACTGAATGCTGTTTAAATGGATATTGTTCTCTTTAATTATAAAATTATAAAAATATAATCTCATTATAAAATTTCTTGGTCTAATAGAATGGAATTTTAAAGGATTTTCTAACCAACTCTTTCAGTGTTATAATGTAGTTAAATCAAAAGCTTTCGTTCAAAGTATATTTACGATGCATATGCCATTGCGAATTTCCATATGCAACTTTTATCGTAATGAAATCATTTAAATAGGTCACGTGGAACTACTAGTTCTATGTGTAGTTGTAGTAAATGGATAATAGTATCTCTCGACCTACCTCATTATTCAATTGAGATTTGACCTGAAATAAGTCAAGTTCACGAGTGAAATTTGTATGAAAAAGTTACTACTATTCCAATCAAAATGAAAAATGAAATGCATTCCGTTAGTTGAGCGATATTAATAATGAAATAAAGTATAAATGATAAGATTGATATCAAATTTTTTAAACCAGGCATCCATGCATTTTGGAAAGGAGAAGGAAATAAAGATACAATAAGGAATACTCAAGCTAATATAATGAAACAATATATGGATATTGAAGCAGATCCTTGCCATGACTTTTACCAATACGCTTGTGGTAATTGGGCGGCTCTTAATCCAATCCCCGCTGATAAGGCTGGGTAATATTGACATATATTATTTAATTGTAGTTTATTTATACAGTATTTGAGACCTTAGATATAACATTTAATAACATTTCTCTATTACAGCTACGATACATTCGAAATGCTAAGAGAAAGTTTAGATATTGTATTAAAGGATCTGCTAGAATTCAAAAGTAACGAAAAAGTACCAAGTATCTATCCAGGACCACACTTAGATACTACAGAATTTAATTTGAACGATATTCATGAATTAAAATGTATGAAAATGGACCAAAATAATAATATATTTTTGAGTCCCTCTGATAGTACTCTTACAAGTATAGAAGGGAATAATGATAACTTACCAAGAAAATCTGAAATTATAAATCGTGTTCGCCGTTACTTAGACTTAGAATCTAAAAAAAATATAAATCCTGTTGATAAATTTACAAATATAAACAAACATTGGTTTAATACCAAAAAGCATCCAAAACGAAGAGTCAAGCGAAATAGTGAATTCATAGGAAACCATCTTAAGTTTACAATTAAATCAAGAAATAAGAATAAAATTAATCAAGAGCCATTAGATACAAAAGTCAATATTAAATATTTTAATAGACACAAAAGGAAGGAATATATTCAAAAAGACATATCGGAAGATGAAACAAAAAAGACGAAACTCAGAAATACAAAAAATTTAGCAACGGAAGATGCGTCTTTGAAAGCTCGATATTTATTTAAATCTTGTATGAATTACGAGATATTAGAAAAACGAGGACACCGACCACTTTTAGACTTAATAAATTTGCTCGGTGGCTGGCCAATTTTAAACCCCGCATGGAAAGCAGACCATTTCGACTGGCTTGAACTTATGGCAAAGTTAAGACTCTACAACAATGACATCTTACTATCAGAATGGGTTGGTCCGGATATCAAGAATTCAGATGAATTTGTTATTCAGTTTGATCAAACTAGTTTGGGTACAGTTTATTTTCAAGTATTCAATAATCCTAACCGATCGTAAAAACTCTGTTTTCATTTTTACACAGTATTTCATTTTCAGGATTGCCCACAAGAGATTATTATCTTCAGGAATCAAATAAAATTTATTTGGATGCATACAAGGCTTACTTTATAAAAATTGCTACACTCCTGGGTGGAAATCCAGAACATATTAAAATAAGTGCGGAAGACCTAATAGCATTTGAAATTAAGTAAGTAAAATTAAAATATACTGATGTACTTATTAAATCAAGTGAACCATTATAATACATTTATGAAATGCTTATTATAAATTAGATTAGCAAAAATAACATCAGCACCAGAGGACAGGCGGAACGTATCTGAGCTGTATCAACGAATGCCTTTAAGAAAGTTAGAAGAACTGGTGCCTCAAATCATGTGGAAAAAATACTTATGCATTGTGATGAATAGGAGTGTGAATTCTGAGGAGTCTGTTGTCTTATTTGCTCTTAACTATGTACGGGTGAGTGCACAAATTTAATTAAGAGGCTTTTTTTGTCGTTGAAAACAATACATATTCAAAGTGTTTTATAATGTCATCGTTTTTCTTTATGTATCATTGCCGTGTTTTCAGAGGTCTATTGTCTATTCAGCGGTCGGCTATTAATGAGGCTCGACAATTTGAAAATATGTACCCAAAATGTATTTTCTGTGTAAATTATATTTATTAATAGAACAAAATAACATATGAAAAAATTTCTATTCCTCCCACAGCACTTAGTTCAATTGATAGATGAGACGCATCCGAACACGTTGGCAAATTACCTGCTGTGGAGATTCGTCAGGCACCGAGTTAACAACCTCGACGACCGCTACCAATCAGCCAGACAACAGTCAGTAAATATATACCACGTAATACCTACTATATCGATGTTCAGCTATTCTTTAAAAATAATTCAACCTTTCTGTTCCAATTATTCTTCCTATATTTCTGGTCTGGAACCTTTCTAGTCACTTTAAAAAAATGTGAAGAAATAAAACTCTAAAATGTAATCCAAATTGAATGAAACGATTCAATTTCAAAATCCTGCTAAGCTTATACGATGAAAACAATGTCGTAAATACACGTATACGTCATCGAAAGAGTACCAGCGATCCAGCCAAGTAATTAATTTATAGCATTCACATTTGGCGCCAGCAAAAACGATATTTAATTACCTATATTATGTTGAAACGAGATCATTTTCAGATTTTACTTTATATTATTTGGGAGAGAACAAGCACCGCCGAGATGGAAGAACTGCATATCTCAAGTCAACTCGAACATGGGGATGGCGCTAGGTTCTATGTTTGTGAAGAAATACTTCGACGAAATCAGCAAGAATGACACACTAAAAATGACCAGGGAAATTCAACAATCGTTTAGAGATTTACTCCATAAGACGGACTGGATCGATGATGAGACAAAAAAATTGGCAGGTCATAAAGTGGATACGATGATGTTAAGAATCGGATATCCGGATTTCATTTTAAATAAAGAAGAACTGGACGACCGGTACAAGGAAGTGACCATACATCCGGACAAATATTTTGAAAATATATTGAATATACTTCAACATTTGACGAAAATGGAACAATCTCGGTAAATCATTTTCTTATTAGCTGATACGGTTACATTCGTATGTTTGAATGTTTTAAATTTACTTATATATTATTCAAGTTAGAGATATTATGTTAAGTCTGTAAAAAGTGCAGTCAATCACAAAAGATATGTATGTCTTAAAATAATTACCTCTATATTATTTCAGCATCGGTCAACCAGTAAACAAAACCCTATGGAATACTGCACCGGCCGTAGTAAACGCATATTACAGTCGAAACAAGAATCAAATAATGTTCCCAGCTGGCATATTGCAACCGCCATTCTACCATCGACACTTCCCTCGATCACTAAACTATGGTGGCATCGGAGTTGTTATCGGTAGGTATGTTAGTACGAATAACAGGGGCAATAACCTTAAACGCAATCATGTGCTTTTTTATTGTAAAAACACATGACAAATAGGCAGACACCTCACCTGATGGTAAGTGGTTCTCATCGCATATAGACACCTGCAATACCACAGGAGCTACCAGTTCCTTGCCCGCTTTGAAGGAACGCTACGTTTGAAGAGCCTCCGAGGGAAGTTTAAAGTATGTACTCGTATACGAAAGGAAGAATTTCCTTACAAAAGGACATCAAGCTAATTTTACCATTGCAATACTCGTAAGATTTTATCTGCTGTGTATTTGAACCATGATCCGTAGCCATACTGTGGGGAAGAACATTGTTTCTGTACTCGTTGATGAATGGTTCACCAGATCGCTTTTACAAATTGTCACTTTCACATTTGCCTTTTTCATTAGATAATTGTTTCATTGGAAGTATATTGTTCTTTGAATGTATCAGTACTTCTTGTAAAATGACCAGTGTTTATATTCACAGAAGATTAAAAAAAAATCTTAAACCGAAAACAAAATGTTTTTCATTGCAGGTCATGAAATTACTCATGGTTTCGATGATAAAGGTCGCCTTTTCGACTGCGAGGGCAATCTGCATCGATGGTGGTCAGACTCTTCCATTGAAGGGTTTCACAAACACGCCCAATGCCTAATAGATCAGTACGGTCAGTATGTCGTGCCGGAGGTCAACATGAAACTGGACGGATTGAATACGCAAGTAAGTTAAGCAACCCAATATTTACTGATCTTACAGTACAATGTAGACTTTTTTCTGTCGTGTCAAAATTGTGTTTTCAATTTGGTTTCATGCTTGGTTTTGTGTTTTCAAATTGCGTTGGTAAAATTTGCCACGAAATGTCAAACATTTATGTCATGAGCACATTTGTTGGTTCTGTGTGTATCTAAGTATTATATCTGTTTATCGGCTGTCCGGGTCTAATCTGTATAAGTATTATATCTGTTTATCAGCTGTCCGGTTACATAACACGGGCATTCAATTGCCCAATTTGGAAACGGATAGCCGTATGTGGAACTGTCCCCAGTTATTATTATTATTATTATTATTAATTCAGGGTGAGAACATAGCGGACAATGGCGGCGTGAAAGAGGCATTCCACGCGTATCTCAACTGGCTGAAACACCACGATGCCTCAGACGAGACTCTCCCCGGCTTGAACCAAACGCACACTCAGCTATTCTTTCTCAATTTCGCACAGGTCTGCTCTTCGATATTTCAATCTTTCATAAGATATCAGCAAAGAGCATGCAGTAGTCACAGGTGCCGCCCATGGACATCTGCAACCAACAGGACTATCGGAATGGGACCGTTACTGGGAATCGGTGCAACTGTTAGTGTTAGATGTTTAAAAAAGTTAGTTGATTCGTTTTCGTTAGCAACAAGACCGCAGAGAATGCTATTGATTGTTGGTAATATTCATCCAGTTAGTATTAGTAACTATCCGCCCTTTTCACGATCGGTCAGAGATGCGTTGCAACTTCAATCTTAATCATATTCATCGGTTCTAAAATCACTTATCTAGTGTAATTTTTTAAATTCAGATCAGATTTGCATACCCGGATTTGTATCCAAGGCCATCAATGTTAGAGAATGATGTCATGTTTACTTTAGGACTAGATTCGTCTGTTTGTAGCTGTAAGACGTTTTAATACATACATGTATGCCATACATAGTATTCCACAGGTGTGGTGCGGTGCTATGCGTCCGGAAGCGATGCGTAACAAGCTGAAGACGGCAGTACATTCCCCCGGACGATTCCGTGTTATCGGCACACTGTCTAATTCCCAGGAATTCGCCAAGGAGTTCCACTGTCCGCCCGGGTCCCCCATGAACCCCGTTCATAAATGCACCGTTTGGTAGCAAAACGTATTTTCGTATCGTATGCACTAAGCCCTTACCATCGTCTTCTGTATTTTTGAGACAAAAAGACGGTATAACATTTTAGCATCATTTCTTGTTAACACATTCAAAATGTACAATTCGTTTTATACAATAATAAATGTAGTAAACAGTCTACATTGTATTGGATGTTAAGTATTGATGTGGTTAATACGCGGTGAGGAACGTAGGAATGGTTACCTGACACAATGTTCTAAGAGACTTGATCTTAACTTGAACCTAATGAAGTATACCTACTTGCGGGGAAGAATGGATTCACGAAGAAATACTTATATATTATTACATATAGAACTTCCTTCATAATATAACTTGCAATGCGACAATCTACGACTATTTAGTTTTTGTTAGCTTTTTATTTTATTACAATATATTTTATTGAATGATTTCTACTAATTATAAATACATTTCACTTCAATGTATACATACATATATTGGGAAGATTACTCTCAATGTCATACGTGGTCACTGTTTTTAGCCACATTATCATTATCAGCCATCATCGGAGTATTGTAGCGTTAAGTTTTTAATTTAAATAAAAGAGAATTCGCATTTTTTTCTTCATTTCTATACCTGTGAAATAGTATCGGACATACAATACTCTAATACAATTTTGACAACGTCATACCCGATTCACTAATCAATTGTACGTGTACATAGGCAAAAAAGCATTTTACGTCATATCGACTGAAGTAATATTTTAATGAGTTCTTTTTTTTGCAACACAATTTGTTATTTACTCGTTACTGGGGCCTTCTAATTAACTATTATAATACCAGAAATATAAAGTTAGGCTAGTTAATACCACAGAGTAGGTATAAACTTCAAATGTATTCCTAAATCGCGTTACGTGAAGACACTTCGGAGTTCGTTGACAACAATTTTATTAAGAGCATCAAACGAACAATTCTTTGTAAGGAATCGTCATTGATATATGTAATTTCGCACTTCGACACTCTGCACGTCGTCGTTACTCCACAAGGTCTCCACTTCATACCGAGATGCTCCGACGGTTTCCACGAAGCTCCGTCTCTCCCAGCGCGCTTCGACCAGTCGAACTATCTCCAACCAGAGACGCGCCTCAAACACTGAAACGATGAGATCTCTAATACTGTCGTGCAGTACACAAGGTGGTCAAGGGGCACACGATAAAACACATTCGTCCGTTACGTTTAATTCCGAACGACTTGAATGTGCGGTGTGCAGTTAAACTTTGTTATACAATTACATACCAGCAAGTAGCCGTTACAATATATCACAAAATCGCTACTCGAGACCGTGACATAGCAGACATGAAAAACGTGTCCCAATATTAGATACGTATAGCATTGGGTATTAGGTAAAAACAATTACATTGTGATATTTAATATTGGAACTTACCTAGATTTAACTATAATTGTCATATTTAAAATTGCAATTTGTTATTTGGATTATGTTTAATTGTATGTAATATTTGATAGAATAAAGTCTCTTGTTATGCGTGAAGAGTTTGTGCTTATTAAATAAACAAAAAAAAATAGAAAAAGTATTAGGTATTATGCTGTCAATCCGTTTTTTTATATGAACGTTGTTGTAGACGATAACTTATACAGTCGTCGTAATATTGACCAATGATGTAAGCCACGTGCTTCTTCCTGAAGGTCAAAGAAGTGAAATTGTAACATAGTTCAAAAACTTACGAAAGAGAAACGAGAAAGCAGTCAAAAACAATGTATTAACATGGCCTTCTATAACCGTCATCGTATACAACAAGGAAGTGGCAGTTGGCGCTTGTCGCAAGAACAACCCCCTGATACTCGCTCCCAGCCAAGGGAGGAATAGGTACTCGCTTAGCGGTGAGCGCTGAAAAATCGTGAACAAACAAATATCACAGGAATCCATTCTTATATATAAACTGATATGTCATATGCTCATGAGTACCTACTATGACATTCGTATGATAATAATTACGGGGATACCGAATCAAATAGTACCATATAATAGTTATGGAAACGATTCATTTGATTGATTTTCGTTTATGACATACACCATTTAATAAATATATTATGTTCTATGACATTATTAAACGTGTCTGTGTATACCTATTTGTTAAGAAGTTCGAAATTTGAGAATATTTAAATATTAACGTAATTACCACTCTTCCAGAGTTCCATATAAGCAGACAGCTTATCAGTATAACAAGAACATCAGATGCTTCTAAACACCACATTACTCCTGGAACGTAAAAAAATAACTTTTCGCTACCTAGCTATTGGAAAACAAACGGTGCATAATCTTTCTACACGATTCATGTTAGATTTTCTTATTGGTAACGACAAAGTAGGCCAGATACCTACTGGGATATCGTTGAGTCTCCATAACATACTTGTCGTAGATAATTTTAATGTGAAGACAATGCAACGAACAAATCACTTACAGAACTATCAGAATCAGCTAACTGCACTCAAGCGTTTTCATTAACGCCATCTATTGCTAGCGACCATAGATTAAATTAAATTCAGAAAATAATGGCTATCAGCCATCACAGACCAACAGCTACGCATTATATATGATGCGGATGCGAAATAAAACTTGTCCAATGTTATTTAATATAATAAGATTTTGCGATAATAACTTAATTATGTAGGTACGTTGCATGACTAAACTCAAGACTATTAAAACCTTTTGAATGTTATAATATAGAGGCAGCAGGACATTTGTTATATATTGAGGACACACTTGGTTATGTTTTTAAAACATTATTAGATATATAATACACTCACTCGATATGTCGATGTCGTCGATGTAGAGTTTTTCGTCCTTACTCAAGAGCATGTAATGCAAGTCATTAGACAGAGGCTCTTCATCGAACATTACCACCTCAAATTTTACATTTGCAACCAAGCCCAGCACAAAACAGACGCCCGCTAGAAACGTGGCGGAGAGGGAGGCTTTAGAAGACTTTCCGTGTAGCGTTTCGGCTTGTGTGAAAGTTTTTCTTCTCAAATATTCGAAACTGGTGTCCATGTAGTCTATCAACGCTCCGATAATAGGGATTTTCGATTTTGAATACGTCATGTATTTCACTTCCGTTGCCGTGTCGCCGCTCGCCATATTTAATCACGGGATCCTATATACCGATAGTAAAAGCCAACACAAATATCGACGGACAAATTAGAATTTATATGTATATAATGTTGCAAAGTAATAACCATAAAAATTTATCAAAGAAAATTTTAATAACACAGCTAATTTGACATTGTAGCTGCAAAAAAACCTGCTGAATAGGTATTTAAACTCCTTGCTTCAAAACGTACATAATAAAGTTAGACATTTACTTTTTCGTACTTTGGAAGTGCAAAAAATATTAAATGTCAAAGTTTAAAAACTCAGTCGCTTTCATCGGGCCAGTAGCTATAATAAATAATAGTTTTAAAAAACTAAAAACACGCTTTTTATAGAAAACCGAACTAAAAAATAGAAAATAAATTT